>JACCIY010001377.1:0-33449 GCA_025506505.1 Flaveria sonorensis
AGTGCCACCATTCTGAAGAAGCACTCCATGATACTACGTCTTATATTCAACATGTGAATTTCTGCCTTGCATCAAACCTCCTCATGGGATCAATGTCCTCCCGATGGCAACAGGTATTATACTCTATCTTTGAACGACAAAATCTAAATTTTTCGAGATAGTTTTCATGGAACTAAAGGATCTGGCTTTGAAACCTGTGCAAACAGATGGATATTATATCCCAGGTTTCTCATGGCCATAATTTTAAATCAGCTAAAATCAGACGGCCTTGTTGGCCTTGGAGTCCCTGCTCCGCTGTATTGCCTGAAGTATACCCAGGCATAACGTTGACCCTACACTGAAAGGCGCTGCCCGGCTGCTAAAACCCAAGCAGCGGGAACCCAGCCTCCACTTCCAGATCCAAAGTCCCCGCCAACCCAACACAAAAAGCCCAAAAAGGCTACTCAGGGAGATGAGTCCCTGGAGGATGCCCCTGTACCACCAATACAGGAAACACTTACTGGTTCTAACACCCCCAGTATGTCAAAGACTCCACCAGCCCTAGCGCTCAGGCATCCTCTCAACAGGATCCTGATGCAACCATATTGGGGATACCACAATGCTGGAACCTATCTCAATTGAGAAGGTTACCATTGAAGAGCACCAGTCACCCCGGGTGCAATCTGCTTCAAACCTATCTCCAAATGCAACCGCCCCTCAAAGCCCAACATTATAATTGCACAAGTGCTGAGTCAGCTGCATTCCTCTCCTCCTCCCAGAAACCATGTACAATGGGGAGAACCTCAATAGCTGAGGAAGAGGACCAACATGCTGCTGATAACCCACAGCACAGGGGTTATAAAGTTCAATCTCCCCGTGTAGAGGAGGAGGTTAGAACATCTGGTGAGGTGCCACTTCTACTGATTCAGCAAATGAACAGGATGCAGTTGGTAACATCTCTAAGACCTCACCAGAGGCAACTGCCGATGAAGGACTCAGTCCTGAGGCAAGAAGTCCCCAGAACCAAGAACAAGGACTCAGTCCTTACCTCTCCACTCCCATCATTAATGAGATTGTGCATAAAGCCATTGATGAGAGGATCTCCTCAAATCTACAAACACTTGTTGATGATGCTGTACAAAGAAGCTTTCTGCCATTCAAACCCCTGAACCCAATGCACCCAAAAGGGGAGTCTAAGGCAGTTGAAAGAAAGAAAAGAAAGAGAGTGGAAGATGAGAAACAACAAGAGAAAGAAAAGGAGTTAGAAAAGGAAAACACTGATCACATACAAGAGAAAGAAAAGTGCTGAAACTCAAAAGCCTGATGAAGAGAAATCATTGGAAGATCTGGTTAAAGAAGCTGATGAAGCTCACAGCAGATCAATGGACAGAATAATAGACCAACTCTTCAGATAAGGCTTTGATACAGCTACATTAGACACTGAGATCAGAAGGCTGGAGATTAAAGAGATACAAGAGAGATGGGCCAGTTACAGTGTGATGGAAAGGGAGAGGTTGGAGATAATGATCAGTTTATTGCAAAATACTTGGAAGATCATTAATTGAGATTAAATCATGGACCAGAGACAGTATTCTGGCAATAACCACCAGAATCTGTGCTTCTGAAGCATTCAATAAGGGGTTGATTATCGAAGCCTTAGATGAAGCAGGTGCTGGGAAGAGAACTGATATGGCCAAGCTTTCCAAAGCCAACTTACCACAAAAATGCTAGATCAGCCTTCCCAAACTCCCCTCAAAAACAACCAACCCCACAAATCTCCAAACCAATCCCTAAACCTAAACTTGAACCAACTCAACCCTCAAAACCAACTCCTTACCCTAAAAACCACCTCAAACCACATCCAATGATGCACCCAGAAGGAGGAGAAGGGTGTTAGGATGGAGGAAGAAGAAGAAGAAGATGATGAAGAAGACAGTCTGCCAATCTCTGCTGTTCTAAAAATACCTGAGCCCAGAAGTCAACAAATGATCACACCAGACTTTCAGAGGCAAATGGTGAAAGTTAAGATTGAAGAAGAAGAACAACAGAAACAGCACGATGAGCAACTTTTGAAGATGGTTGACAAAGAGTTTCCTCAGTCATCATCTATACAAGCCTGAAGAAACACGCTCAAAGGCTGTATGCTCTCAGGCATACCTTTCAATATCAAAAGGAGAGAGTAAGGATTTGGCCAGACCCTAGGTTTAGTTCTAGAATTCATAAGAATCCATACCAAGTAGATACAATGGCCAAGTGAGAAAGACCATAGATGCTGTTATTATGTTGGCCATTGTAGTCTCACCCTGGGAGATACTTGAAGACTTCAAGAGAGCCTACAAGTCAAAGATGACCCCTCAAACTCTAATGGAGAACAAAATGGTCAAGAAGGGGTTGTTATACAAGAGGCTTGAAGAGATCAAGAAAAATGAACTCCAGTTGTTATTAGAAGGGACTCACCCAGATGAATTTGCTTACAGAGAGATAACAACTGTTGAGTTGAAAAATGGAAAGACAGTAAAGTACCTATCAGAGTACTATGGCCCAGAGTTCTTCTTCGAAGGAGAAGCAGAAGAACTCACTAAGGAGGAACAAGTTGTTCTCCTTGAGGCCTACGTCAGAGAGTCTTATAGACTCATCAATGGGAAGTAGGTTTCATGGTTGGGATAATAGCTCGTGTCCAGTTCCCCAAGACAGAGTTCCCTTCCATCCTTTGACATTCACATCTACTGAAACCAGTTCCCTGGCTTGTGCTTATCTGATATCTCTAAAGCTGATCAAGAGAGTATTTCTGCCAAGAATAAGTGGGACCTTAATAAGCTTAAAGGTTTTGGCTACATTGTTTAGGGGGAGTTTGTTGGACAAAAGAACCAATGAGCCTGATCAGAAAAAACCTTTAAGTCTCACAGACATTACAACAACTGAAGTAGTCTGCAACAGCTGAAGACATCAACTGATAATAAGGTCTGAAGACAAACTCTGAAGTGGAAGAGCTGAAGACAAAGTCTAAAGTGAAAAAGCTGAAGACAAAGTCTGAAGCTAAAGAACTGAAGACAAAGTCTGAAGACAAAAGCTGAAGACAAAGACTGAAGACCAAGTTTCAGATGTTGTCACAACAGCTGAAGAAGACCTCTTCAGTAGTTGTGATGGTTTCCTTTCAGTAGTTTATATTTCCTTTCAGTTCTTTTGTAATCAGTAGTTTTTATGTTTCTTGTAATCAGTACTTGTAGTTTAAGTAGTTTTAGTTTCATCTTGTACTTAGCATACTCTGAGATGTTCTCAGTTGTTATGAACATTCTCAGTAGTTTGCTTACTTTCAGTTGTTTGTAATAATTCTGTTAGATGTCACTATCAAGTGACATCAGCAGACGTCACATTCCTTTATATAAGGAATGTTGACCTAATTGTAACCTGCGAAGCTTAGCGGCGGATATACCGCTGCTTAGCGGCCGACATACCGAAGCATTTGTGCATGAATGATATTATCCCTTTTGCAGAAAACCCTTTCTCTATAACCGTGTACTGTTCCATTGAATATCTATTGTGTTCTTGCTATATTTGTCTAATTCTTGTTCTAATTCCGCTACGATTCAACTCTAATTGATCAAACTTAGATCACTGATCCTGTCACATAGCGAAAGATTGTGGAGTGCCAAAATGCTTCAACTGTGGCAGGACTAGCCACAGGAACTATGAGTGCAAGAAGCCGAGAGCTGAGAGCTCTGTGGCCAAGAAGGGGACCAAAGAAGGAGGACAGAGGGCGAGTGCTAGAGCCTTCACGATGACCCGAGGAGAGGCCCGGGTAGACCCAGACATCGTGTCAGGTATGTTTCTAGTAAACCAAACTTGTGCCTCTGTATTATATGATTCTGGTGCTAGTAGGAGTTTTATTTCTGCTGCTTTCTATGCTAAGTTGCCTGTTAGTAGTAGGAGTATTGATGAGCCATTTGAGGTAGAAACTGCTATAGGTAAGTCTACTAGAATTTCTGATATGATTGAGGATTGTGGCATAGAGTTAGAAGGCCATAGGTTTGCTGCTAAACTATATGTGATGCACCTAGGAGGATTCGATGTAGTACTAGGGATGGACTGGTTAGTAACCTATAAGGCAAACATCATGTGTCGCAAGAAGATGATTTGATTAATTGCGCCCGATGGAAGTTCGTGACGGTATACGGTGATCGCGTCACTACAGTTCCGAAGGTGATCTCGATGGCGTGGCAGAGAAGTGCATGAAGCGGGGATATAGTGCCTACCTGGCTTATGTGAAGGATGTGGACGCGTCAGTACCACAGTTGTTTGAAGTACCCGTGGTGTGTGACTTTCCAGACGTGTCCCAGAAGATTTACCAGGTGTGCCACCAAATCGTGAGATGAGTTTCAGATTGATCTGATACCCGGTGCTCAACCAGTTGCTAAGGCACCGTATCGATTGGCTCCGACAGAGATGAAGGAACTTATGGTTCAACTACAGGAGTTGATGGACAAGTGATTCATCCGACCGAGCATCTCTCCCTGGGGTGCTCCGGTGTTGTTTGTAAAGAAGAAAGACGGTAGTATGAGGATTTGCATAGACTACCGTTGCTAAGGCAGTTGCTAAGGCACCGCATCGATTGGCTCCGACAGAGATGAAGGAACTTATGGTTCAACTACAGGAGTTGATGGACAAGGGATTCATCTGACCGAGCATCTCTCCCTGGGGTGCTCCGATCTTGTTTGTAAAGAAGAAAGACGGTAGTATGAGGATGTGCATAGACTACCGGGAGCTAAAAAAGTTGACGGTGAAGAATTGATATCCCTTACCCAGAATAGATGACTTGTTTGATCAGCTCCAAGGTGCCAGTTGGTTCTCAAGGATAGATCTCCGATCTAGCTACCATCAATTGAAGGTTAAGGAGCAAGATATTCCTAAGACAGCTTTTCGCACACGTTATGGACACTACGAGTTCCTCGTTATGTCTTTCGATCTGACTAATGCGCCAGCTGCCTTTATGGATTGATGAATCGAGTGTGTCGGCCAATGTTGGATAAGTCAGTAATTGTGTTTATTGATGATATCCTTATTTATTCAAGGAGCGATAAAGAACATGCCGGTCACATACGCGAAGTGTTGGAGACACTCAGAAGGGAGAAGCTATACGCTAAATTCTCTAAGTGTGCTTTTTGGTTGTGCGAAGTTCAATTTTTGGGTCACGTGGTGAATTCTGAAGGAATTATGGTGGACCCGGCAAAGGTTGAGGCAGTGACGCAATGGAAGTCTCCAAAGACGCCATCCGAGATTCGTAGTTTCTTGGGTTTGGCGGACTACTACAGAAGGTTTATCCAAGACTTTTCCAAGACAGCCTCACCTTTGACCAAATTGACGCGCAAGGAGGTGAAGTTTGTGTGGGGTCGAGAACAGGAAGACGCTTTTGAAGAGTTAAAGGCAAGATTGACTCAAGCTCCTGTCTTGACGTTGCCCGAAGGAGTGAGGATTTGGTGGTCTATTCGGATGCCTCCTATTCGGGACTGGGTTGTGTGTTAATGCAACGTGGGAGAGTGATAGCCTACGCGTCCCAACAACTGAAAACCCACGAGGTCAATTATCCCACGCATGATTTGGAGCTCGCAGCTGTGGTCTTCGCCTTAAAGATTTGGAGGCACTACCTGTACGGGGTGAAATGCACATTCTTCACGGACCACAAGAGCCTAAAGTATTTCTTTGAGCAAAAGGATCTCAACATGAGGCAGAGGAGGTGTTGGAATTGATCAAGCATTATGATTGTGAGATCCACTACCATCCGGGTAAAGCCAATATAGTGGCCGATGCCCTGAGCCGAAAGGAGAGACCCGAGCCAATCCGGGTGAAGGCTTATCAATTGGTGATGACCTCGGACATGATGAAGCAGATCAAAGAATTTCAAAATGAGGCATTGAAAGAAGATCACCTTAACTCTGAAAGGATGAGAGGTCTGGTCACAGAGTTAGGAGAGAATACCCATGGAGTTAGAACCCGCTTCGGGCGGATGTGGATTCCCTAATACGGAGATCTACGGGGGCGAATTCTGGACGAAGCTCATAAGACTCTATACTCCATTCATCCCGGTGCTACCAAGATGTATCAAGACATGAAGAAAGATTTCTGGTGGCCGGGAATGAAGTGCGATGTAGTGGAGTATGTGAGTAAGTGCCTTACTTGCTTGCAAGTGAAGGTAGAACACCAGAAGCCATACAAGAAGATCCAGCCATTGGATATACCCGAGTGGAAGTGGGAGCACATCACCATGGACTTCACCCCATATGTCAAGAGGGTATGATGCCATATGGGTGATAGTTGATCGTCTGACCAAGAGTGCTCACTTCCTACCGATCCACTAGACATACTCCTCCGAGAGACTGGCGGATCTATTCATTAAAGAGATTGTAGCTCTTCATGGTGTGCCGGTGTCTATCGTGTCGGACCATGACACCCGGTTTACATTCAAGTTTTGGAAAAGATTCCATGATGCGATGGGGACGAGGCTACACATTAGCACCGCTTATCATCCTCAAACAGATGGTCAGTCTGAGAGGACGATCCAAACTGTGACATCCGGTAATTTCCGGTTACCAAACTCCGTTAGTTCCGTTAAGTCTTGCATACACGTGTCGTGCACACACACTAGTTGTCGTTGAACGTTGGTGACTTAATAATAATCAGTAATGTTAAATTGATGATAATTAAGTTAACAATGTGATTATTAAGTTATGCTTATGTGATTTAAATGTTAACTGTAATTTTATCGCGTAACGTGAAAACGTGTATATTTATTTCGTGTGTTTTGTGATAAATGGAAATTATGCATGATTATTTTTGTGACTAATAATAATTGTGTTTAGTAGTTAAAAACTATTTAAAAACTATTCAAAAAGCCTAATCTTTATAAAATGCAAATTATAAGGGTTAAAAGGGTAATTATGGATTATTAAATAAAATAAAATCAAAACCCAACCCTAATCCCACCCCATCGGCCACGATCGACCTCCCCTCTCCCTCTCCTCTTTGAATTCAGCCCAAGAACAAGCAATCATCTTCGGTTTTGGTCGATTACAAGGCATAGAACACGTTGGAATCATCAATTGCAAGCCATTACATGTTTAAAGGTTAGATTTTTACATGTTTGTGATGATCTTTCATGTTGGCCGAAAGTTCCATGCGAAATCTGCAATTGATGGTCGATTGATGCTTGTTTGTTGTTGTTAATGTGTTTGTTAGGTAGATTACATGTTAATTAACGTCAAGTATGCAATAAAGGTTGGATTTTACAAGTTCTTATGGAATTTACATTAGGGCCGAAACCCTAATTCCAAAATCTGAATTGGATGTTAGTTATTGGTTGTTTGTTGATGCTATTATGTTAGTTGGATTGTATAGATGCTAGTTAACATCGATTATGCAAGAAAGCTTCGATTTTGGTTCATGGTTCATAGGTTACTAAGAATAGTAACTTTATTTTGCATGAATTGATGATTTGATGATGTATGAATGTTATGGATGTGTTTGTGATGATGATTAGATGCTAGGTTGATGATATGAACAATTGAAAATCAAGAAGATGTGTTATAGTTCATACATTGCTAAAAATAGTAACTTGTGGTGTTGAATGTTGATGAATCATGATGATTAGGTGTTGTTGATCATGTTTAGATGTTGTCATGGACTTGAATTGGTATATAATTGATGAATTCATGAATGTAGTGTGAGTTTGATGAATTTGGGATGAACTTTCCCAAAAAGGGAAACTTTAATTGTGCAAATCCTTGAATTGGATGATTTGAGCATGTTTGGGATATTAGGACCATGCTAGTGTGTTCATGGATGGTTTCTAAGGTGACTAAATGTGTTGTTTATGTTGTATGAATGTTGATTTGGGTTGTTACCTGTTTTGGCCTGTTAGTGGAAAAATCATGGTATGAGTTATATAGGTAAGCTAGGACTTTTGTGGATTGATGATTGATTAAGAATGAACATTTTAGATGTTATGAGCATGATAATAGTTGAGATTCGCATGACTTGTATGATATCTAGTTGTATGATGATCTAGTTGGTACATGTGATTAATGAAGTGTTATAGGTAATCAGTTTGTATGTTAATCATGTGTGATGTACTGTTATGCTTGTTTGAATGAAATTTCACCTATAATGTCACCAACGGGTCAAACGGGTCAACTGGGTCAAATGTGTCTTGTCTTTCTTAAACCTTGAGTTCCTTGGTTTGTAGAGCACTTAGGGTTTCATGTTGATTCTGTGTACACGTGCTTATGTACTCTTGTGTTCTAGGTGACCTTTGAAGGTTGTCTTTCCCCTCTTTCTTTCAAGTTAAGCTCTAAGTTAATTCTTGTACGCATCAGGTGAGTTCTTGCCCCACTCATTTTACATAATCTCTTTTGGGGGAGATAGCATACTGTTCACAAACGCTTTTATATATGAGTGTGTATAATATTGATATAGTGTTGTTTACCATGGAAAGTCCTCACACTTTCGGATTGTTAATATTGACTAGCGGGGAAATTTTGGGTAGTACTACTGGGTCTGACGAGCCCCACCTGTGCGACTCGAGGTCAAACGGGTGCAATTTTGTCCTAACTTATATTCGTCACGACCTGGTAAGTCGTGACGGGAGGCAACAAACGTAACACAGTCAGCTTCGATCGCGAAATCACTATGATTAATATTTTTATGTTAATAGACTAGCTATCTATTGCAATACACTACTTATGCTCTGGAAACTGTTGATTGGTTTATATTTTAACGCAAACTCTTGAACTCACCAACCATGTGTTGACTTGTTTAGTATGCTATTCTCAGGTTAAGGTTGCCAGTTGCCTAGGAGCACGCACGTCAGCATTGTTGAGTTGTCTACATTTGCCTTGTTTACAAATTTGGGAGTATTTTCATATTAAATAATTGTGTTTGGGGCGCGTATGTTTTGCGCATTCTCTTTACATACTACATGTTTTGGGTTTTCTGGTATTAAAAACGCTTCCACAGTATTTTAAACGTTAACTCTGGTTCTGTTTATTTATCATATTGAGTCGTTCTTGGTAACTAATGACTGAGCTCCTGGTATGTCACGCGCCTCGCGGTAAAACCCCGCACGCGGATTTTGAGGGTGTGACAGATTGGTATCAGAGCCATTGGTTATAGGGAACTAGGTTGCATACACACACTAGACTATAACCGCACAGTTGTTAGTTACTCATCGTTTACTCTCCTTACTGTATACTCATTGGCATACGCAACACGTACTTCGCAGCATGGCATCGTCGTCCAGAAATTTTGGCAAGAGACCTGCACGATCTGAGTCACCTCCTACTTCTCCCGTACCTGATAGGGGATTTAACTGGCCTCGACATCCTTATCCTCCTGGTGAGATAGACTGGGATCAGCCTTTCATACCTCCTGAGCTCGATCCTCCGTGGAACTGGGATTTCTACCCCACTTACATAAACCGTATGGCTTATAGAGAATGCGTACCACCAGTAGCACCTACACGACCTAGGACTAGGTCATCAACCGCCTCTACTTTGCCTACACTCCCTACCTTGAGCATCCCTCTGGAGCAGGCATTTGCAGCCCTAGTAGCCACACTGGACACAGAGCGACAGCGGATTAGGGGACTCACTGATAAGAACTCTGCATTACGATCTGAGATGCGTCAGCTGTGTTTCCAGGTAGAGACGCTTCAGGAGCGACTTTCGATGGCCATTGGTGGACATCATACGCTGGCAGGCAACGTGGTAGCACTTAGTGGGCGCATGGACGCACAGCATCACCATAACAAATATGATTAACATAAGATTAAATAAACATTACATCCAAGAGTCTCAACGAAATAAAGATAACAAATGTTCCGGTTTTCAAGTTTCAAGATATATTATTTATTTTTTTCTAGGTCCAAATCCTAGATGTAAGCATGCTTCAAAAGATAATCATCAACCTTGTGCATTTCACACTTCATCTTAAAATAAAGGGTCAACTTTGAAAGTTGGTGAGTTTCCATGGGTTAAGCATACATATATATATAAAAGTTTACAAGTAGCAATTCATGTCAATGGTTACGAATAAAGCAAGTTTATAGATAACATATAGCTACAATCAAACCTTGACCAAGGATATCATTTACAAGTTTAACGATTAGCTAAGTGTACTTGGTTCCCATGATGAACAAGCATACGTCATCAGGAGCCGGCAATAACCTCGGCTTTAGCACCAAATAGGCTTGTCAGGCCCATAGATCTATGACGTCGCCAGGCTAGCAATAGTTAATGATTGTCAACATATAATGTTCATCATATAAGGCTCACAATATTACAAGTAACCATGACAAAAAGTAAAGATGAATTGCATGTGCGTTTACAAGTATCAAGATGTTTACAAGTGCAAGTTTATAGAGTTAACATGTTTCACCCCAAAAGGTGTGAAATAAAGTAAAACAGGGGTATGGAAAGACTCACATGATATAAGTTGGTGTTAAAGGTAATATCAAGTAATGTAAATGATGCTCCAACGATTTCTTTTATAAGATACCTAAATGTATATATTCCAAGATTAAGTTTAACAACAAGATTAACGATTAAACGTGAACTAGGGTTTCAAGTGAGGTTTGGGGTTTTTGATATAGATAAAATTTAACAATGGAATCACTTATATTTTATTTCAATGAAAAGTACTATACCATTTAGATAATTTAACGAAATTAAAGCATTTATAATAACGGAAAAAAAAAATTAAATATAAAGTGTAAATAATTTTTATAATTATTTAAAATAACACGGTTAAACTAAAAGTAACGTTTGTGCCAATAATAATTTATTAATTTAAACTATCATTTTAAATCCATTTTATAAGAAATAACTAAAAATATTTTTTTGTTATATTATTTTATTAAGAGATTATATAAGTATTTAATTTAAAAAAAATTGCAGAAAATAATCTGGTCACTTTTAAATTAATTAAAGTTTACAAAAATGATTTTTACAATAGTTAAAAATTTCTGTAATTAAAATAATTACAGAAAACCCATTAAGAAAATAGGTTGAGGGTGCCCGGGTTCGAACCCGGGACCTCAAGGATGGGGTAACACGCGCTTAACCAGTAGGCTGGGTAGCCTATGCCTGCTGGAATCCGGTTCCCCTATTTTAAAAGACGTAACTCAGATGAAACCCCCAAATCACATAAACCCTAGAACCAAATTTTGATCAAATTGAACATCCATTCGTTTAAGATAATAAAATCAACGTTGGGGCTTTTAATCCCCAAGTGATTTCGAGTGTATCTGCATATTTAATTACCTGGTTGGAAGTTTAAATCGATGAGAACGAGATGAAGAACAATCGCGACTGTGGTGATTCCGATTGAGGTGCAATTGGCGATGATAATCGAATTAAATTCGTGTGAAGTTTCAGGGAATGTTCACGACTCTAAGCCCTTTGTCAATTTTAGTTTAAGTTGCTCGGAAGGTGGGTTTTGATTGGGTTGCAGGTTCGCGATGAAGAAGGAATCGAATGAGACGATTTCGTGTTTTTCAGATAGAATTATGTTTATTGAAAGTTTAGGAATAGTTTAACGATCAATTTTGGTGCAATTAATTAGATTATTATTAGGTTTCAATGATCAAACGGTTCTATGATTAAAGGCTTCGGTTATTCAACCCGATTGGGTTCGTAACCGGCGTTTAAACGCAATTAAGGTGCGTGTTCAAGTTCGAAACGTGTTCACGAATCGATTTGAAACGTTTTTTGGGTTGAAATCCGAAGAATTATGGGGTTTTAACCCTTGCCGGAGTCGGCCGGAGGGTGGCCGGTGGTTGGCCGCCGGAATCACGGGGGAAAAGAGGGGAGGGGGTTTGGGTTTTGAATATTTACAGCTTTAGTCCCTGCAGTTTTCAAATTAATATATTAAGTACAACTTCATTTTTAAAGTTTCTAAATTGACAATAAAGCCCCCTGAACTTAATTAAACTTTAAGTTTTAACTATTTTATAACTTATTAAGTACAACTTTATTTTTAAAGTTTCTAAATTGACAATAAAGCCCCCTGAACTTAATTAAACTTTAAGTTTTAACTATTTTATAACTTGTTAATTATTTAACTTTTATAACTTATTAATTATTTAACTTTTATAACTTATGATTTCTATTATTATTATTATTTTTATTTTATTTTAACTATTATTATTATGCTCATTATATTAAAAACAAATTATTAACTCTTAAATTAATGAATTAATGCACAATAAAAGAAACATTCATAAACCACCCATATAGTTTCTTAAATGACATAAATGGTCCTTACAAGAACATAACAGGTTTAACTATTAATTAACGAAAACACGAAAGGTTACAGTCTCCCCAACTCTTAAGAATTTCGTCCCGAAATTAAGAATGAACTAAACAAACAGATACGGGTATTTCTTCTTCATATGCTCCTCACGCTCCCAAGTAAACTCAGGTCCACGCTTATTCTCCCAACGAACCTTGACGATTGAGGTAGTAGTGGTCCTAGTATTCTTCATAATGCGGTCCATGACTTCAACGGGTTTCTCAACAAAATGTAATGACTCGTCGATCTGGATGTCATCTAACGGGACATACAGACTTCCATCAGCCAAACGTTTTCTCAAATTTGAGACATGGAAAACAGGATGAACCCCGCTAAGATCGGAAGGTAGTTCCAGTTTATAAGCCACTTTCCCAATCCTTTTCAGGATCTTGAAAGGTCCTACAAATCGTGGAGCTAATTTACCCTTCTTCCCAAAGCGAACGACTCCCTTCCATGGTGAGACTTTAAGAAGAACCATATCCCCAACTTGGAATTCCAACGGCTTGCGTCGTTTATCGGCATAACTTTTTTGTCGACTTCTAGCCACTTCACGGTTCTTGCGAATCATGGAAACTTTATCGGTTGTTTCTTGTATGAGCTCAGGACCAGTGATGAAATTTTAACCAATGTCAGTCCAACAGATCGGGGAACGACATTTACGACCATAAAGCGCTTCAAAAGGTGCCATTTTGATACTCGAGTGGTAACTATTATTATAAATATGATTAACATTGGCACATATAGATTAAATAGATTATTAATTGAATTCCAACAGCTTCCACCTTTGCAGTGATGAAATTCGGATGTGAGGGTTAAGATTGTTCACAGCCACATAACGCTACCATTAATTGTAAATATGATTAACATAAGATTAAATAAACATTACATCCAAGAGTCTCAACGAAATAAAGATAACAAATGTTCCAGTTTTCAAGTTTCAAGATATATTATTTATTTTTTTCTAGGTCCAAATCCTAGATGTAAGCATGCTTCAAAAGATAATCATCAACCTTGTGCATTTCACACCTTTTGGGGTGAAACATGTTAACTCTATAAACTTGCACTTGTAAACATCTTGATACTTGTAAACGCACATGCAATTCATCTTTACTTTTTGTCATGGTTACTTGTAATATTGTGAGCCTTATATGATGAACATTATATGTTGACAATCATTAACTATTGCTAGCCTAGCGACGTCATAGATCTATGGGCCTGACTGTAACCTTTCGTGTTTTCATTAATTAATAGTTAAACCTGTTATGTTCTTGTAAGGACCATTTATGTCATTTAAGAAACTATATGGGTGGTTTATGAATGTTTCTTTTGTTGTGCATTAATTCATTAATTTAAGAGTTAATAATTTGTTTTTAATATAATGAGCATAATAATAATAGTTAAAATAAAATAAAAATAATAATAATAATAGAAATCATAAGTTATAAAAGTTAAATAATTAATAAGTTATAAAAGTTAAATAATTAATAAGTTATAAAATAGTGAAAACTTAAAGTTTAATTAAGTTCAGGGGGCTTTATTGTCACTTTAGAAACATTAAAAATAAAGTTGTACTTAATATATTAATTTGAAAACTGCAGGGACTAAAGCTATAAATATTCAAAACCCAAACCCCCTCCCCTCTTTTCCCCCGTGATTCCGGCGGCCAACCACCGGCCACCCTCCGGCCGACTCCGGCAAGGGTTAAAACCCCAGAATTCTTCGGATTTCAACCCAAAAAACGTTCCAAATCGATTCGTGAACACGTTTGAAACTTGAACACGCACCTTAATTGCGTTTAAACGTCGGTTACGAACCCATTCGGGTTGAATAACCGAAGCCTTTAATCATAGAACCGTTTGATCATTGAAACCTAATAATAATCTAATTAATTGCACCAAAATTGATCGTTAAACTATTCCTAAACTTTCAATAAACATAATTCTATCTGAAACACACGAAATCGTCTCATTCGATTCCTTCTTCATCGCGAACCTGCAACCCAATCAAAACCCACCTTCCGAGCAACTTAAACTAAAATTGACAAAGGGCTTAGAGTCGTGAACATTCCCTGAAACTTCACACGAATTTAATTCGATTATCATCGCCAATTGCACCTCAATCGGATTCACCACAGTCGCGATTGTTCTTCATCTCATTCTCATCGATTTAAACTTCCAACCAGGTAATTAGATATGCAGATACACTCGAAATCACTTGGGGATTAGAAGCCCCAACGTTGATTTCATTATCTTAAACGAATGGATGTTCAATTTGATCAAAATTTGGTTCTAGGGTTTATGTGATTTGGGGGTTTCATCTGAGTTACGTCTTTTAAAATAGGGGAACCGGATTCCAGCAGGCATAGGCTACCCAACCTACTGGTTAAGCGTGTGTTACCCCATCCTTGAGGTCCCGGGTTCGAACCCGGGCACCCTCAACCTATTTTTTTAAAGGGTTTTCTGTAATTATTTTAATTACAGAAATTTTTAATTATGATAAAAATCATTTTTGTAACCTTTAATTAATTTAAAAGTGACCAGATTATTTTCTGCAATTTTTTTTAAATTAAATACTTATATAATCTCTTAATAAAATAATATAACAAAAAAATATTTTTAGTTATTTCTTATAAAATGGATTTAAAATGATAGTTTAAATTAATAAATTATTATTGGCACAAACGTTACTTTTAGTTTAACCGTGTTATTTTAAATAATTATAAAAATTATTTACACTTTATATTTAATTTTTTTTTCGTTATTATAAATGCTTTAATTTCGTTAAATTATCTAAATGGTATAATTATTTTCATTGAAATAAAATATAAGTGATTCCATTGTTAAATTTTATCTATATCAAAAAACCCAAACCTCACTTGAAACCCTAGTTCACGTTTAATCGTTAATCTTGTTGTTAAACTTAATCTTGGAATATATACATTTAGGTATGTTATAAAAGAAATCATTGGAGCATCATTTACATTACTTGATATTACCTTTAACACCAACTTATATCATGTGAGTCTTTCCATACCCCTGTTTTACTTTATTTCACACCTTTTGGGATGAAACATGTTAACTCTATAAACTTGCACTTGTAAACATCTTGATACTTGTAAACGCACATTCAATTCATCTTTAGTTTTTGTCATGGTTACTTGTAATATTGTGAGCCTTATATGATGAACATTATATGTTGACAATCATTAACTATTGCTAGCCTGGCGACGTCATAGATCTATGGGCCTGACAAGCCTATTTGGTGCTAAAGCCGAGGTTATTGCCGGCTCCTGATGACGTATGCTTGTTCATCATGGGAACCAAGTACACTTAGCTAATCGTTAAACTTGTAAATGATATCCTTGGTCAAGGTTTGATTGTAGCTATATGTTATCTATAAACTTGCTTTATTCGTAACCATTGACATGAATTGCTACTTGTAAACTTTTATATATATATATATGTATGCTTAACCCATGGAAACTCACCAACTTTCAAAGTTGACCCTTTATTTTTAACATGTTTCTGGAAATGCACAAGGTTGATGATTATCTTTTGAAGCATGCTTACATCTAGGATTTGGACCTAGAAAAAAATAAATAATATATCTTGAAACTTGAAAACTGAAACATTTGTTATCTTTATTTCGTTGAGACTCTTGGATGTAATGTTATTTAATCTTATGTTAATCATATTTACAATTAATGGTAGCGTTATGTGGCTGTGAACAATCTTAACCCTCACATCTCGACGTTTCCGCCGTTAAGGTTGGGGTGATATCCAACAGACATGGTCTCATAAAGGATTATGAAATAGAAATGGTGACCTAGACTATAATGATAGCGTTATATGAATGTTAACATTGGTAGCGTTATGGTAAAGTTAATAGAAATGTCCAACAGACATGGTCTCATAAAGGATTATGAATGTTGAACCTGTTATGTTCTTTAATAATCTATATAAGATTATTATAAATGGGACACGTGGTGAATAGTCAATTTTTCACAGCTTCCACCTTTGCAGGGTCAACGTGAATTCCATGACTACTCACCCCGTGTCCCAGAAATTGGACCTCCTTAAGCCAAAATTCGCACTTTGAGAACTTTGCGTATAGTTGTTCTTTCTTTAATATCTCAAGAACTTGTCGCAGGTGATGTTCGTGATCAGTTTTGGACTTGGAGTAGATAAGTATGTCGTCAATAAAGACAATCACGAACTTGTCTAGATACGGCTTGCATACTCGATTCATGAGATCCATAAAGACAGCAGGAGCATTCGTTAAACCAAAGGGCATAACCATGAACTCATAGTGTCCATATCGGGTACGGAACGCAGTTTTTGGGATATCATCATCATGAACTCGTAATTGATGATAGCCAGAATGTAAGTCAATCTTTGAGAAAATAGCAGCTCCTTGAAGTTGGTCAAAAAGATCATCGAAGCGAGGAAGAGGGTAGCGGTTCTTGATGGTAAGTTTGTTAAGCTCATGATAATCGATGCACATACGAAATGATCCATCTTTCTTCTTCACGAACAGAACAGGTGCACCCCAAGGCGATGAGCTAGTTCGGATAAAGCCCTTGTCGGACAGTTCTTGGAGTTGACTAGCTAGCTCTTGCATTTCTGACGGTGCAAGTCGATATGGTGATTTAGCCACAGGGTTCGCTCCCGGAATTAAATCGATCTTAAACTCGACTTCACACACGGGAGGTAAACCGCTAAGGTCATCGGGAAACACTTCAGGAAAGTCTCGTACAATCGGGACATCCTTAAGATCGTTCCCTTTGACTTTCGTGTTGACCACGTAAGCCAAGAAGGCCATGTAATTCTTGCTTAGACATTTTCGGGCTTGAGTACACGACATGAGTTTGAGTCCTTTGGAGGATTTTTCACCGAACACTTTCAATGTACCCCCCGAATGTAAAGGAATTCGAATGCACTTCTCGAAACAAATAATTTCCGCATGATGTTTGGCTAGCCAATCCATGCCAATGATAACGTCAAAGCTTCCAAGTTTCATAGGAATAAGGTCGATAAAGAAATCATGCTCGTTTAGGCTCAAAATGCAATCACGAATAACGACATCAACGGTGATGGGTTCTCCATCGGCGACTTCGACAGTAAGAGGTCTTTCTAGTTTCGTATGTGGCTTAGCAAGTATAGGCTCAAATTCTATCGAGACAAAACTCTTATCGGCTCCAGAGTCAAATAGAACGTAGGCATAAGAATTATTAATAAGAAACATACATGTTCAGTTTTAAAGACGTTAACAATACTGGTAAAGCAACATAAGAACTTAGATCATAAAGTTGGGGTTGGATTTGACATACCGTTCACCACATCGTTGTTTGCTTGTGCTTGGTTTGCATTGATGTTGAAGGCACGTCCTCAGGCTTGTGGTACGTTACCCGCAAGACGAGGGCATTGTGGGCGAAAATGACCAGGTTCCCCACAGTTGTAGCAAGCACGATTAGCAACTAACGCGGCATTGTTTGGTGCACGGTGACAAGTAGCCACCAAGTGTCCATACTTACCGCACTGTGTACAGATACGGCACGGGGTATTACCCGCATGATGATACTTACAAACATTGCACAATGGTAGAGGACCAGCATAGGCTCTAGCAGCAGGTGCTTGTGTAACAGGAGCGGGTTGTCTTTGAGGTACCTTGGGTGTAGCCACCGCGAAATTACGCGCCTGTGTGATCTTGCGTTTCTTGTTGTTGTAAGACGGTTCATTCTTACTCTCCTTAGCTGCTTCAGGGACCGCCTTTTCAGTCTTTTTAGCCCTTTGACAGACAAGGTGCCCGCTCGAATATGGTTTTCAGTAAGTTGAGCGGTGATGGTAATGGCATCTTCCAAAGTTGTGGGTCTACTTCCCACCACGGCATCTTGGATTTGAGGTGGCACCCCCTTGATGAACTTCTCAATGTTCCTAGGAACAGTGTCAACCATGTGAGGCAACAGGATGCTCAACTCGTGATGCCTAGTTGAATAGGCCAAATGATCTCCACCATCTTGCTTGAGATTCCAAAACTCCTCCTCCAGCTTTTGCAGCTCACTTCTTGGGCAGACTTTTTGGATGGCAATGTTCTTGAATTCTTCCTAAGTTAGTGCCAACACAGAATCAGCACCACGATTCCTCTTCTCACTATTCCACCACGTAAGTGCTCTTTGTTGAAGAACACTTGTGGCATAACGGACTTTGAGTGCCTCGGGACACTCACAGTTGATGAAGGTGTTCTCCATGCTTTCAAACCACTCGAGAAGTCCAGTGGCTCCTTCCTTCACACTAAAGCTAGTGGGTTTGCACGAGTTGAAGTGCTTAAACATGCAGGTTTGGTTGTTTCTTCCTTGATTTGCACTATTCTCTCCTTGCCCATTGCCATTAGTGTTGTTACTAGCGTTGGTCATCAAGGTGCTACTCAGTTCGGCAACCATGGTCGGAATGACTGCAGCCATTTGACGGGCAATCATGGCGGCTAATTTGCGGTCGGAGCTACCACGCTTTCCATGATGACAAGACATGCTGGATACAAAATAAGTTAGTCACAGAAATTTGGAGGTAGAAAAATAATAAATCAAACAAAGATTTTTCAAGACTTGCAAAACACACAAGGAATGATTCCATTTGGTACGCATTACCATTTGGAAACGTTGACACGTCAAGGTGAGTTAACTCCAATTGCCTTAGAAACTTGTGTATATTGACCATAGTTTATCACTCATCCCAGAAATCCCCAGGTAAGCATAACTAGTCCCACGGGATTTATGCGAAATGCTTACCTTAGCCCGAAGGCTTTTTGTCAGGAAATCCAGAATACAGGTGTCTATGTGTCACACAATATTTCTTTAGGTTCATGGAATTAAAACCTTGATGAGATTTTCATAGATTAGACATAAAGTCTAAAGATTTGAACCTTTTGATATAAAGCTTACGTTCCCACGGGTCGTCGAGAATAAGTTTAAGATATTTCATCGTCGAGAGAATAAAGGATTAAGAATAAGTTTTAAAGGAGACAAGGCAACCAAGTTTCTCAATTATAAGGCAATCCTAACTAAAGGCATCAAGTTGCACATTAAGAGGCCCTCCTTAACAAGTAGCATTATGTAGCATGCAACAAAATATATTACAAGATCATAAAGATTTTTCTTATGAGGTTCATGTATCAACTATAGTCTAGGTCACCATTTCTAATAACCTAAATCCCTATATCAAAAACCCCAAACCTCACTTGAAACCCTAGTTCACGTTTAATTGTTAATCTTGTTGTTAAACTTAATCTTGGAATATATACATTTAGGTATCTTATAAAAGAAATCGTTGGAGCATCATTTACATTACTTGATATTACCTTAACACCAACTTATATCATGTGAGTCTTTCCATACCCCTGTTTTACTTTATTTCACACCTTTTGGGGTGAAACATGTTAACTCTATAAACTTGCACTTGTAAACATCTTGATACTTGTAAACGCACATGCAATTCATCTTTACTTTTTGTCATGGTTACTTGTAATATTGTGAGCCTTATATGATGAACATTATATGTTGACAATCATTAACTATTGCTAGCCTGGCGACGTCATAGATCTATGGGCCTGACAAGCCTATTTGGTGCTAAAGCCGAGGTTATTGCCGGCTCCTGATGACGTATGCTTGTTCATCATGGGAACCAAGTACACTTAGCACATCGTTAAACTTGTAAATGATATCCTTGGTCAAGGTTTGATTGTAGCTATATGTTATCTATAAACTTGCTTTATTCGTAACCATTGACATGAATTGCTACTTGTAAACTTTTATATATATATATGTATGCTTAACCCATGGAAACTCACCAACTTTCAAAGTTGACTCTTTATTTTTAACATGTTTCAGGAAATGCACAAGGTTGATGATTATCTTTTGAAGCATGCTTACATCTAGGATTTGGACCTAGAAAAAAATAAATAATATATCTTGAAACTTGAAAACTGGAACATTTGTTATCTTTATTTCGTTGAGACTCTTGGAGGTAATGTTTATTTAATCTTATGTTAATCATATTTACAATTAATTGTAGCGTTATGTGGCTCAAACAGATATTATTTCAACTATTTTATAACAAACAGAAATTAAGAATGAACTAAACAAAATTAAACCTGTTATGTTCTTGTATGGACCATTTATGTCATTTAAGAAACTATATGGGTGATTTATGAATGTTTCTTTTATTATGCATTAATTCATTAATTTAAGAGTTAATAATTTGTTTTTAATATAATGAGCATAATAATAATAGTTAAAATAAAATAAAAATAATAATAATAATAGAAATCATAAGTTGTAAAAGTTAAATAATTAATAAGTTATAAAAGTTAAATAATTAATAAGTTATAAAATAGTTAAAACTTAAAGTTTAATTAAGTTCAGGGGGCTTTATTGTCAATTTAGAAACTTTAAAAATAAAGTTGTACTTAATATATTAATTTGAAAACTGCAGGGACTAAAGCTGTAAATATTCAAAACCCAAACCCGAACCCGTTTGAGTCAATCTTGTAAATCAAATTCATTATTTAGTCATTTTATTTATTTTTGTGTTCCAAAAACAATAAATGTGTCACTTAATTAATTTATGTTAAATTCTACAATTTATAAAATAAATTTTATAAATGTTAAAAGGTTATTAATATCTATAATATTTTAAAATATTCAACTAAAATAAATAATCAAATTACAAGTTCTTGTGAGATTTATAAAGTTTATAAAGATTTAATACTAACCAAATAAATCAAATAAATAATATTCAACTATAGTTGATATATGTATGCTTTTTGTCATAACTCATGGACCAAATCTTAACCACAACACCAAGTTCAAGATCATGTGTCGTATAATTCACCTCATGGACGTTCAATTGTCTCGATGCATATGCTATGACCTTTCCTCTTTGCATGAGAACACAACCAAGGCCTTGTTTAGATGCATCACAATATACGGTGAAATCATCGTTTCCATCGGGAAGGGTCAAGATAGGAGCATTACACAACTTGTGCCTTAAAGATTTGGAGGCATTACCTTTATGGGACGCAATGTATAGTTTACACCGATCACAAAAGCCTACAACACGTCTTCAATCAAAAGGATCTCAACATGAGACAACGACGTTGGGTGGAGTTGATTAGTGATTATGATTGTGACATTCGTTACCACCCTGGAAAGGCAAATGTCGTAGCCGATGCACTAAGTCGTAAGATTCATAATAAGATGGTCTCGTTTCAAGAAATTCGCGATCGACGACAATGGTTTGATACCTTGGGAGAATTTGATACTGAGATTCGTCTGGATGTTAACGAGACTACGGCACTGCTGCAAAATTTGAGGATTGAGAATGTCATCGAGACTTGTATCATGGAGGCTCAACAAGCGGTTCAAGAAGGAGGAAAAATGGGAGAGGAATTGGAGTACAACCTTCGAGCTCAACTAGAAACGAAAGCCAATGGGTTGATGTATTTCTTGAATCGAATTTGGGTTCCAAACCATGATAATCTTCGTACCTTTATCATGAATGAAGCTCATCAAACTCGTTACTCAATTCATCCTAGTTCCGATAAGATGTATATGGATCTGCGTGGTCAATACTGGTGGCCTGGAATGAAGAAAGACATAGCAACTTACGTAGCTAAGTGTCTTACGTGTACGAAGGTTAAAGCTGAACATCAACGTCCTAGTGGATTGCTTGAACAACCCGAGATTCCCATGTGGAAATGGGAGCACATATCCATGGACTTCATAACCAAACTACCTCGCACCTCTCGTGGTCATGATAGCATATGGGTGATCGTTGACCGATTGACCAAGTCGGCACATTTCATACCCATACGTGACACTTACAAAATGTCATGGTTAGCTCGTATATACATTGATGAGATAGTGAGTCGTCATGGAGTACCTTTGCATATCATATCCGACGAGCCGCTCGTTTCACTTCGCACTTTTGGTCGTCTATGCAAGAACTTTTGGGTACTCAACTGGATTTAAGCACGGCTTACCATCCTCAAACGGACGGTCAAACCGAGCGAACCATTCAAACCCTAGAGGATTTGCTACGTCTTTGTGTCCTTGACTTTGGTGGTGACTGGGATACGCATTTACCTCTCGCGGAATTTTCGTATAATAATAGTTACCACTAGAGTATCAAAATGGCACCTTTTGAAGCGCTTTATGGTCGTAAATGTCATTCCCCGATCTGCTGGACTGACATTGGTGAAAATTTCATCACTGGTCCTGAGCTCATACAAGAAACAACCGATAAAGTTTCCATGATTCGTAAGAACCTTAAAGTGGCTAGAAGTCGACAAAAAAGTTATGCCGATAAACGACGCAAGCCGTTGGAATTCCAAGTTGGGGATATGGTTCTTCTTAAAGTCTCACCATGGAAGGGAGTCGTTCTCTTTGGGAAGAAGGGTAAATTAGCTCCACGATTTGTAGGACCTTTCAAGATCCTGAAAAGGATTGGGAAAGTGGCTTATAAACTGGAACTACCTTCCGATCTTAGCGGGGTTCATCCTATTTTCCATGTCTCAAATTTGAGAAAATGTTTGGCTGATGGAAGTCTGTATGTCCCGTTAGATGACATCCAGATCGACGAGTCATTACATTTTGTCGAGAAACCCGTTGAAGTCATGGACCGCATTATGAAGAAGACTAGGACAACTACTACCCCAATCGTCAAGGTTTGTTGGGAGAATAAGCGTGGACCTGAGTTTACTTGGGAGCGTGAGGAGCATATGAAGAAGAAATACCCGTATCTGTTTGTTTAGTTCATTCTTAATTTCGGGACGAAATTCTTAAAAGTTGGGGAGACTGTAACCTTTCGTGTTTTCGTTAATTAATAGTTAAACCTGTTATGTTCTTGTAAGGACCATTTATGTCATTTAAGAAACTATATGGGTGGTTTATGAATGTTTCTTTTATTGTGCATTAATTCATTAATTTAAGAGTTAATAATTTGTTTTTAATATAATGAGCATAATAATAATAGTTAAAATAAAATAAAATAATAATAATAATAGAAATCATAAGTTATAAAAGTTAAATAATTAATAAGTTATAAAAGTTAAATAATTAATAAGTTATAAAATAGTTAAAACTTAAAGATTAATTAAGTTCAGGGGGCTTTATTGTCAATTTAGAAACTTTAAAAATAAAGTTGTACTTAATATATTAATTTGAAAACTGCAGGGACTAAAGCTGTAAATATTCAAAACCCAAACCCCCTCCCCTCTTTTCCCCCGTGATTCCGGCGGCCAACCACCGGCCACCCTCCGGCCGACTCCGGCAAGGGTTAAAACTCAAGAATTCTTCGGATTTCAACCCAAAAACACGTTCCAAATCGATTCGTGAACACGTTTCGAACTTGAACACGCACCTTAATTGCGTTTAAACGTCGGTTACGAACCCAATCGGGTTGAATAACCGAAGCCTTTAATCATAGAACCGTTTGATCATTGAAACCTAATAATAATCTAATTAATTGCACCAAAATTGATCGTTAAACTATTCCTAAACTTTCAATAAACATAATTCTATCTGAAACACACGAAATTGTCTCATTCGATTCCTTCTTCATCGCGAACCTGCAACCCAATCAAAACCCACCTTCCGAGCAACTTAAACTAAAATTGACAAAGGGCTTAGAGTCGTGAACATTCCCTGAAACTTCACATGAATTTAATTCGATTATCATCGCCAATTGCACCTCAATCGGATTCACCACAGTCGCGATTGTTCTTCATCTCGTTCTCATCGATTTAAACTTCCAACAAGGTAATTAGATATGCAGATACACTCGAAATCACTTGGGGATTAAAAGCCCCAATGCTGATTTCATTATCTTAAACGAATGGATGTTCAATTTGATCAAAATTTGGTTCTAGGGTTTATGTGATTTGGGGGTTTCATCTGAGTTACGTCTTTTAAAATAGGGGAACCGGATTCCAGCAGGCATAGGCTACCCAGCCTACTGGTTAAGCGCGTGTTGCCCCATCCATGAGGTCCCGGGTTCGAACCCGGGCACCCTCAACCTATTTTTTTAAAGGGTTTTCTGTAATTATTTTAATTACAGAAATTTTTAATTATTATAAAAATCATTTTTGTAAACTTTAATTAATTAAAAGTGACCAGATTATTTTCTGCAATTTTTTTTAAATTAAATACTTATATAATCTCTTAATAAAATAATATAACAAAAAAATATTTTAGTTATTTCTTATAAAATGGATTTAAAATGATAGTTTAAATTAATAAATTATTATTGGCACAAACGTTACTTTTAGTTTAACCTTGTTATTTTAAATAATTATAAAAATTATTTACACTTTATATTTAATTTTTTTTCCGTTATTATAAATTCTTTAATTTCGTTAAATTATCTAAATGGTATAATACTTTTCATTGAAATAAAATATAAGTGATTCCATTGTTAAATTTTATCTATATCAAAAACCCCAAACCTCACTTGAAACCCTAGTTCACGTTTAATCGTTAATCTTGTTGTTAAACTTAATCTTGGAATATATACATTTAGGTATCTTATAAAAGAAATCGTTGGAGCATCATTTACATTACTTGATATTACCTTAACACCAACTTATATCAGGTGAGTCTTTCCATACCCCTGTTTTACTTTATTTCACACCTTTTGGGGTGAAACATGTTAACTCTATAAACTTGCACTTGTAAACATCTTGATACTTGTAAACGCATATGCAATTCATCTTTACTTTTGTCATGGTTACTTGTAATATTGTGAGCCTTATATGATGAACATTATATGTTGACAATCATTAACTATTGCTAGCCTGGCGACGTCATAGATCTATGGGCCTGACAAGCCTATTTGGTGCTAAAGCCGAGGTTATTGCCGGCTCCTGATGACGTATGCTTGTTCATCATGGGAACTAAGTACACTTAGCTAATCGTTAAACTTGTAAATGATATCCTTAGTCAAGGTTTGATTGTAGCTATATGTTATCTATAAACTTGCTTTATTCGTAACCATTGACATGAATTGCTACTTGTAAACTTTTATATATATATATGTATGCTTAACCCATGGAAACTCACCAACTTTCAAAGTTGACCCTTTATTTTTAACATGTTTCAGGAAATGCACAAGGTTGATGATTATCTTTTGAAGCATGCTTACATCTAGGATTTGGACCTAGAAAAAAATAAAAAATATATCTTGAAACTTGAAAAGTGGAACATTTGTTATCTTTATTTCGTTGAGACTCTTGGATGTAATGTTTATTTAATCTTATGTTAATAATATTTACAATTAATGGTAGCGTTATGCGGCTGTGAACAATCTTAACCCTCACATCTCGACGTTTCCGCCGTTAAGGTTGGGGTGTGACATAATAAGTTCATGCCAATGATAACTCTATGAGCATGCTAAGGAGACAATTGAAGGTCCATGGTTACGAATAAAGCAAGTTATAGATAACATATAGCTACAATCAACCCTTGACCAAGGATATCATTTACAAGTTTAACGATTAGCTAAGTGTACTTGGTTCCCATGATGAACAAGCATACGTCATCAGGAGCCGGCAATAACCTCGGCTTTAGCACCAAATAGGCTTGTCAGGCCCATAGATCTATGTCGTCGCCAGGCTAGCAATAGTTAATGATTGTCAACATATAATGTTCATCATATAATGCTCACAAAATATTACAAGTAACCATGACAAAAAGTAAAGATGAATTGCATGTGCGTTTACAAGTATCAAGATGTTTACAAGTGCAAGTTTATAGAGTTAACATGTTTCACCCCAAAAGGTGTGAAATAAAGTAAAACAGGGTATGGAAAGACTCACATGATATAAGTTGGTGTTAAGGTAATATCAAGTAATGTAAATGATGCTCCAACGATTTTTTATAAGATACCTAAATGTATATATTCCAGATTAAGTTTAACAACAAGATTAATGATTAAACGTGAACTAGGGTTTCAAGTGAGGTTTGGGGTTTTTGATATAGATAAAATTTAACAATGGAATCACTTATATTTTATTCAATGAAAAGTATTATACCATTAGATAATTTAACGAAATTAAAGCATTTATAATAACGGAAAAAAAAAATTAAATATAAAGTGTAAATAATTTTTATAATTATTTAAAATAACACGGTAAACTAAAAGTAACCGTTTGTGCCAATAATAATTTATTAATTTAAACTATCATTTTAAATCCATTTTATAAGAAATAACTAAAAATATTTTTTTGTTATATTATTTTATTAAGAGATTATATAAGTATTTAATTTAAAAAAATTGCAGAAAATAATCTGGTCACTTTTAAATTAATTAAAGTTTACAAAAATAATTTTTATAATTAAAAATTTCTGTAATTAAAATAATTACAGAAAACCTTTTAAAAAAATAGGTTGAGGGTTCCCGGGTTCGAACCCGGGACCTCAAGGATGGGGTAACACGCGCTTAACCAGTAGGCTGGGTAGCCTATGCCTGCTGGAATCCGGTTCCCCTATTTTAAAAGATGTAACTCAGATGATACCCCAAATCACATAAACCCTAGAACCAATTTTGATCAAATTGAACATCCATTCGTTTAAGATAATGAAATCAATGTTGGGGCTTTTAATCCCCAAGTGATTTCGAGTGTATCTGCATATCTAATTACCTGGTTGGAAGTTTAAATCGATGAGAACGAGATGAAGAACAATCGCGACTGTGGTGAATCCGATTGAGGTGCAATTGGCGATGATAATCGAATTAAATTCGTGTGAAGTTTCAGGGAATGTTCACGACTCTAAGCCCTTTGTCAATTTTAGTTTAAGTTGCTCGGAAGGTGGGTTTTGATTGGGTTGCAGGTTCGCGATGAAGAAGGAATCGAATGAGACGATTTCGTGTGTTTCAGATAGAATTATGTTTATTGAAAGTTTAGGAATAGTTTAACGATCAATTTGGTGCAATTAATTAGATTATTATTAGGTTTCAATGATCAAACGGTTCTATGATTTCAACCGACGTTTAAACGCAATTAAGTTGCTTGTTCAAGTTCGAAACGTGTTCACGAATCGATTTGGAACGTTTTTTTTGGGTTGAAATCCGAAGAATTCTGGGTTTTAACCCTTGCCGGAGTTGGCCGGAGGTGGTCGGTGGTTGGCCGCCGGAATCACGGGGAAAAGAGGGAGGGGTTTGGTTTTTGAATATTTTACAGCTTTAGTCCCTGCAGTTTTCAAATTAATATATTAAGTACAACTTTATTTTTAAAGTTTCTAAATTGACAATAAAGCCCCCTGAACTTAATTAAAATTTAAATTTTAACTATTTTATAACTTATTAATTATTTACTTTTATAACTTATTAATTATTTAACTTTTATAACTTATGATTTCTATTATTATTATTATTTTTATTTTATTTTAACTATTATTATTATGCTCATTATATTAAAAACAAATTATTAACTCTTAAATTAATAAATTAATGCACAATAAAAGAAACATTTATAAACCACCCATATAGTTTCCTAAATGACATAAATGGTCCTTACAAGAACATAACAGGTTTAACTATTATTAACGAAAACACGAAAGGTTACAGTCTCCCCAACTTTTAAGAATTTCGTACCGAAATTAAGAATGAACTAAACAAACAGATACGAGGTATTTCTTCTTCATATGCTCCTCACGCTCCCAAGTAAACTCAGGTCCACGCTTATTCTCCCAACGAACCTTGACGATTGGGGTAGTAGTGGTCCTAGTCTTCTTCATAATGCGGTCCATGACTTCAACGGGTTTCTCAACAAAATGTAATGACTCGTCGATCTGATGTCATCTAACGGGACATACAGACTTCCATCAGCCAAACATTTTCTCAAATTTGAGACATGGAAAACAGGATGAACCCCGCTAAGATCGGAAGGTAGTTCCAGTTTATAAGCCACTTTCCCAATCCTTTTCAGGATCTTGAAAGGTCCTACAAATCGTGGAGCTAATTTACCCTTCTTCCCAAAGAACGACTCCCCTTCCATGGTGAGACTTTAAGAAGAACCATATCCCCAACTTGGAATTCCAACGCTTGCGTCGTTTATCGGCATAACTTTTTTGTCGACTTCTAGCCACTTCAAGTTCTTGCGAATCATGGAAACTTTATCGGTTGTTTCTTGTATGAGCTCAGGACCAGTGATGAAATTTCACCAATGTCAGTCCAGCAGATCGGGAACGACATTTACGACCATAAGCGCTTCAAAAGGTGCCATTTTGATACTCGAGTGGTAACTATTATTACGAAAATTCCGCGAGAGGTAAATGCGTATCCCAGTCACCACCAAAGTCAATGACACAAAGACGTAGCAAATCCTCTAGGTTTGAATGGTTCGCTCGGTTTGACCGTCCGTTTGAGGATGGTAAGCCGTGCTTAAATCCAGTTGAGTACCCAAAAGTTCTTGCATAGACGACCAAAAGTGCGAAGTGAAACGAGCGTCTCGGTCGGATATGATATACATTGACCATAATGCTAAGGAGAGTAAGAATGAACCATCTTACAACAACAAGAAACGCAAGATCACACAGGCGCGTAAGAATGATAACTCATGGACCAAATGTTCAAGATCATGTTAAACAAGTTCATGGGTTAAGCATACATATATCAATCTTAACCAACTTATTAAAAAATGTATCACACTCATGGACCAAATGTTCCATGGGCTAAATCCCTTAGCCTGGCGCGTTTACATTTAAGAAACCATTTCTAATAAAGGATTATTGAACCTTTCATAATTAACCTTTTGTGTTTTCGTTAATTAATAGTTAAACTGTTATGTTCTTGTAAGGACCATTTATGTCATTTAAGAAACTATATGGATGGTTTTATGAATGTTGCTTTTATTGTGCATTAATTCATTAATTTAAGAGTTAATAATTGTTTTTTTAATATAATGCATAATAATAATAGTTAAATAAAATAAAAATAATAATAATAATAGAAATCATAAGTTATAAAGTTAAATAATTAATAAGTTATAAAAGTTAATAATTAATAAGTTATAAAATAGTTAAAACTTAAAGTTTAATTAAGTTCAGGGGGCTTTATTGTCAATTTAGAAACTTTAAAAATAAAGTTGTACTTAATATATTATTTGAAAACTGCGGGACTAAAGCTGTAAATATTCAAAACCCAAACCCCCCCTTCTTTTCCCCCCCGTGATTCCGGCGGCCAACCACCGGCCACCCTCCGGCCGACTCCGGCAAGGGTTAAAACCCCAGAATTCTTCGGATTTCATTCACCCCAAAAAAACGTTCCAAATCGATTCGTGAACACGTTCGAACTTGAACACGCACCTTAATTGCGTTTAAACGCCGGTTACGAACCCAATCGGGTTGATAACCGAAGCTTTAATCATAGAACCGTTTGATCATTGAAACCTAATAATAATCTAATTAATTGCACCAAAATTGATCGTTAAACTATTCCTAAACTTTCAATAAACATAATTCTATCTGAAACACACGAAATCGTCTCATTCGATTCCTTCTTCATCGCGAACCTGCAACCCAATCAAACCCACCTTCCGAGCAACTTAAACTAAATTGACAAAGGCTTAGAGTCGTGAACATTCCCTGAAACTTCACACAATTTAATTCGATTATCATCGCCAATTGCACCTCAATCGGATTCACCACAGTCGTGATTGTTCTTCATCTCGTTCTCATCGATTTAAACTTCCAACCAGGTAATTAGATATGCAGATACACTCGAATCACTTGGGGATTAAAAGCCCCAACGTTGATTTCATTATCTTAAACGAATGGATGTTCAATTTGATCAAAATTTGGTTCTAGGGTTTATGTGATTTGGGGGTTTCATCTGAGTTACGTCTTTTAAAATAGGGAACCAGATTCCAGCAGGCATAGGCTACCCACCTACTGGTTAAAGCGCGTGTTACCCCATCCTTGAGGTCCCGGGTTCGAACCCGGGCACCCTCAACCTATTTTTTTTAAAGGGTTTTCTGTAATTATTTTAATTACAGAAATTTTAATTATTATAAAATCATTTTTTCTAACTTTAATTAATTTAAAAGTGACCAGATTATTTTCTGCAATTTTTTTTAAATTAATACTTATATAATCTCTTAATAAAATAATATAACAAAAAAATATTTTTAGTTATTTCTTATATAATGGATTTAAAATGATAGTTTAAATTAATAAATTATTATTGGCACAAACGTTACTTTTAGTTTAACCGTGTTATTTTAAATAATTATAAAAATTATTTACACTTTATATTTAATTTTTTTTTCTCCGTTATAATAAATGCTTTAATTCGTTAAATTATCTAAATGGTATAATACTTTTCATTGAAATAAAATATAAGTGATTCCATTGTTAAATTTTATCTATATCAAAACCCCAAACCTACTTGAAACCCTAGTTCACGTTTAATCGTTAATCTTGTTGTTAAACTTAATCTTGGAATATATACATTTAGGTATCTTATAAAAGAAATCGTTGGAACATCATTTACATTACTTGATATTACCTTTAACACCAACTTATATCATGTGAGTCTTTCCATACCCCTGTTTTACTTTATTTCACACCTTTTGGGGTGAAACATGGTAACTCTATAAACTTGCACTTGTAAACATCTTGATACTTGTAAACGCACATGCAATTCACTTTACTTTTTGTCATGGTTACTTGTAATATTGTGAGCGTTTATGATGAACATTATATGTTGACAATCATTAACTATTGCTAGCCTGGTGACGTCATAGATCTATGGGCCTGACAACCTATTTGGTGCTAAAGCCGAGGTTATTGCCGGCGCCTGATGACGTATGCTTGTTCATCATGGAAACCAAGTACACTTAGCTAATCGTTAAACTTGTAAATGATATCCTTGGTCAAGGTTTGATTGTAGCTATATGTTATCTATAAACTTGCTTTATTATCGTAACCATTGACATGAATTGCTACTTGTAAACTTTTATATATATATATATATATATATATATATATATATATATATATTATATATATATATATATATATATATTATGTATGCTTAACCCATGGAAACTCACCAACTTTCAAAGTTGACCCTTTATTTTTAACATGTGTTCAGGAAATGCACAAGGTTGATGATTATCTTTTGAAGCATGCCTACATCTAGGATTTGGACCTAGAAAAAAAATAATAATATATCTTGAAACTTGAAAAATGGAACATTTGTTATCTTTATTTCATTGAGACTCTTGGATGTAATGTTTATTAATCTTATGTTAATCATATTTACAATTAATGGTAGCGTTATGTGGCTGTGAACAATCTTAACCCTCACATCTCGACGTTTCCGCCGTTAAGGTTGGGGTGTGACAGATTGGTATCAGAGCCCATAACTATAGGGATTTAGGTTATTAGAATGGTGACCTAGACTATAGTTGATGCATGAACCTCATAAGAAAAATCTTTATGTCTTGTAATATATTTTGTTGCATGCTACATAATGCTACTTGTTAAGGAGGCCTCTTAATGTGCAACTTGATGCCTTTAGTTACGATTGCCTTATAATTGAGAAACTTGGTTGCCTTGTCTCCTCTAAAACTTATTCTTAATCCTTTATTCTCTCGCGATGAAATATCTTAAACTTATTCTCGACGACACGTGGGAACGTAGCTTTATATCAAAAGGTTCAAATCTTTAGACTTTATGTCTAATCTATGAAAATCTCATCAAGGTTTTAATTCCATGAACCTAAAGAAATATTGTGTGACACATAGACACCTGTATTCTGGATTTCCTGACAAAAAGCCTTCGGGCTAAGGTAAGCATTTCGCATAATCCCGTGGGACTAGTTATGCTTACCTGGGATTTCTGGGATGAGTGATAAACTATGGTCAATATACACAAGTTTCTAAGGCAATTGGAGTTAACTCACCTTGACGTGTCAACGTTTCCAAATGGTAATGCGTACCAAATGGAATCATTCCTTGTGTGTTTTGCAAGTCTTGAAAATCTTTGTTTGATTTATTATTTTCTACCTCCAAATTCTGTGACTAACTATTTTGTATCCAGCATGTCATGTCTTGTCATCATGGAAGCGTGGTAGCTCCGACCGCAATTAAACGCCATGATTGCCCGTCAAATGGCTGCAGTCATTCCGACCATGGTTGCCGAACTGAGTAGCACCTTGATGACCAACGCTAGTAACAACACTAATGGCAATGGCAAGGAGAGAATAGTGCAAATCAAGGAGAAGACAACCAAACCTGCATGTTTAAGCACTTCAACTCGTGCAAACCCACTAGCTTTAGTGAGAAGGAAGGAGCCACTGGACTTCTCGAGTGGTTTGAAAGCATGGAGAACACCTTCATCAACTGTGAGTGTCCCGAGGCACTCAAAGTCCGTTTATGCCACAAGTGTTCTTCAACAAGAGCACTTACGTGGTGGGATAGTTTGAAGAGGAATCGTGGTGCTGATGCTGTGTTGGCACTAACTTGGGAAGAATTCAAGAACATTGCCATCCAAAAATTCTGCCCGAGAAGTGAGCTGCAAAAGCTGGAGGATGAGTTTGGAATCTCAAGCAATATGGTGGAGATCATTTGGCCTATTCAACTAGGTATCACGAGTTGAGCATCCTGTTGTCTCACATGGTTGACACTGTTCCCTATGAACATTGAGAGTTCATCAAGGGGGTGCCACCTCAAATCCAAGATGCCGTGGTGGGAAGTAGACCCACAACTTGAAGATGCCATTACCATCACCGCTCAACTTACTGAAAACCATATCGAGGCGGCACCTTGTCTGTCAAAGGGGCTAAAAAGACTGAAAAGGCAGTCGTCCTGAAGCAGCTAAGGAGAGTAAGAATGAACCGTCTTACAACAACAAGAAACGCAAGATCACACAGGCGCGTAATTTCGCGGCTGGCTACACCCAAGGTACCTCAAAGACAACCCGCTCCTGTTACCAAGCACCTCCCTGCTGCTAGAGCCTATGCTGGTCCTCTAACCATTGTGCATGTTTGTAAGTATCATCATGGCGGGTAATACCCCGTGCCCGTATCTGTACACTGTGCGGTAAGTATGGACACTTGGTGGCTACTTGTCACCGT
>JACCIY010001783.1:0-63904 GCA_025506505.1 Flaveria sonorensis
TGCACTAAAACTAGTAGAATAGAAATGTTCATAAACAATTTGATTGCATGTATGTTTGTCCTTTCAACTCCGCATTAGTTTTTCTCTTTTCTACACTTTGTGACAATTATCATGTTTTGACTTGATTGAATATTCACTATGTACATCATACTCAAAACATAAAAAGCCTAGCCATTGACATGAATGCATGAAGAACTCTCACACCATAATATAACCAGCTCAATTAGATTATGATTCTCATATTGCTGATGGTTAGAGGGATTGATCTTATTAAGATTCTTTTACTATGATCTATTATTCATTTTGGTCCACATTAGGGTTCTTTTTTCTTTCCACTTTAGGAGGTGATCATCTTTTGGATTCATTTAAATTCACCCATAGGATTTATTTTATCAACTACTTTGGGATGTGATCCATATTAGGATTCTTTTTACACTCTTTGGCATCAACAGTAAGTGCTTATATACTCCAGGTCTTATTTCTCAACAAAACAAAGAAGAACATTAATGCAGGTGAAAGAGAATTCATAAAATATCATTACTTGGTATGCTTAGGAACTACACATACCAACTTTGATATTTTAATACTTAACCCATACTCTAAGATGATGGCTTCATAATTGAATATGAGCTATAGTCATCATATTAGCATGTATCTTCAAACCAAGCTGACTCTACCCACATATCAAATCAGTTCAATTATCTTTATTATGTGTAAAAGGCGTTTGCAAAGAATAGAGAACTACTGGTACTATCATTCTCATTCGAATTTAAGGTAAATTCCTTCTGTCTAAAATAAGGACATCCTTAGGTAATTTTTCTTATATTTTGGAAGTTTTTGGCTTTTTGATATTTAACTATATATATATATATTATATATATATATATATATAGGTAAAGACTGTCAAGAAAATATTTGAATAATTATATTTGAGTGTTTCTCATTCAAAATTAATCATGCTAGTAGTTTTTACTATGAATTCAAACTTGTTAGGGTCAAATGCCTTAGTAAATAAATTTGATAGTTAATTATCAATATGCACTAGAATCAATTTAAATTAAGCTTTTTCAGCACAATCTCTCAAAAGTGATTCTTATATCAATAGGTTTTGTATTTTGATGTTGTAGAGCTAGTTATTAGTTATGAACCTAGCAATTGTGTTGTCAATCTGAATTTGCGTGAAGAAGATTATATTTATAATCAAGCATTAAGTTTTGAATCCAGAGAACTTATGAACACAAGCGGGTGCTGCTATATACTCAACTTCTTTAGTTAAGATAGATATGCTTGTCGTGTTACTTACACTGCCATTATATGAGTCTTGGACCAAGATCGTGATAACTACTACATGTGGTGATGAAATCAACTTTACACAACATGTTGAACATGGACATATTAGAACAATATTCAACATGAACAAGTTGATTCCCCAAAGACCTTTTTCAATATCTCTCATAATCAACAACAAGATCATGGTACGAAAACCCATGATTCAAGTGTAGAAATCAGTGTTGTGTTTGTTGTGGTGTTTTGAATGCTCGAAAAAATAATAAACTTCTTGATTGATTGATTGTTCAAATGCTTGCAAAGGATTAGGTTAGTGTGCTATTTATAGGCTATACACAAATGCTATAGAAATTACTGAACTACCCTTATGTAAACCAATATTACATAATAATCCTAAGTGTGTCTAAGCTATCCGTTGGGGAATTAAGTCATCCACTGTGGAGGTTTTCTCATCCGCTTGGAGAAGACTATTCACGCTGCATGGTTGTTCATACTGGTATGGTCATCCGCTGGGATGCTTGGTTGTTCATCCGCTGTGGATGTTCATCTGCTATGGATGATTGGTTTTTCATCCGCTGTGTGATTCATTCCGCGGTGGATGAACATCCGCTATGGAATGTTCATCCGCTATGGATGAACATCCGTTGTGGATGTGTTGTCCGCTGTATGTTCTTCATCCGCTGTGGGATTCTTTCATCCGCTGCATACACTTAGATGAATTTTCTTCATCCGCTGCTGATGATCTTCATCCGCTGTGGAGACTCTTCATCCACTGCAAACACTTGGTCAAATTTCTTTTATCTACGAATCTGAAAAGAAATTTAACACAATGTTAGTGATTGTTATGAATGTTAATAATGTTAATGTGTTATAAATGATTTGTGTTGTATTTAAAACACATTTTGTTTGATTGTATGCTTTGGCAAGCATCATACTTTTTCATGCATTAATTCTTAATGCAGTTGTTTGAGATCAACAATACTCCCCCTAAGTATGATGTTGCCACTGTTTTCTGTTTGTTTGATAAATGTTTTATTTAATAATGTGTGTGTGTATGTGTTTAGTATGAATGATAGTTGTTGTTTTGTTTGTCGAATGTTTTCATGTTTAATAATGATTGATTGATTTCCTGTGTTATCAAAATACACACAATCATGAATGCATATGTATGTATGTTTGGATGATTATCATCGATATATGATTATAAGATAATGGACAGGAAATATGTTTGTTTGTTTGTTTTCCCAGTTGTTTGTTTAGAAAACTCATGAATGAGATGGTCCTGCTTCTTCAATTTGTTTCTGAGCCTCTTCCATAGCCTTGAGTGTATCTTCAATGTCTTGTTCTGTGGCTTGGTCAGCTTCACTTCCTTAACTTGATATTTTAGAGCAGATATCTTGAATGCATTCCTCCAGTTGACTATATGTTCACAAAATAGTCAACTACCGTCCTTTGATCATCATACTTTCTTTCTATAGTTAAATGAACCATCTGCTCTATGGTTGATTCATCGAGGCTTTGTATGTCAATGTTGCTCACCAAGGTGGTGACAACATGTTTTTCCTTTAAGAATTTCCAGGTTGTTATGTTTAGAAATCCTCATTCCTGTTATTCCTTCAATATGAGTAAGGGCTGTTGTTTTGTCTCTAATCTATGTTTTAAGGCTGCTTTGACATATACTATTCCAAGAATTCTTAGCATGTGAATGAAATAGCAGCAGTCACCCTTACACACCACATCTTGAATAGTTGAAATGATTTGTTCTTTAAAAATGAGACATAATATGGGTGAAGAAGGTTAATCTCAACTGGATCAAATACACTTATGTCCTCAGCTTCTTTTCCTTCTAATTTTCTCTCCAACACCACTCAAAATGGTTTTCATCATAATACCATCGGTGATAGGATGGTATTGTACTGATTTCCTTCTATCCTTTTAATTATCAACTTCAGATCAGAAGTCTAAGAGGATATACCTACTCTTTCAGTAGTTCAGTGTCAACTTGTTTTTTGTTTGTCTGTTTTGGGTTGTTTCCCCTTATTGGCTGCCCTCTGCTCTCTCTCAATTTTTCTATATGCAGTTTATCCCCTTTGTCTGCTTTGGCCTTCAATTCATGATCCTTCTGTTCATGTATGATCTCAGAATATGAAAGAAGTCTGCTCTCCTTGGATTTTTGTATGATTTACCATTCTCAATGGAGAAGGTCCAGTTTGTCTTCATAGAGAGGGAGCCCAATTAGGATATGATATGTACTGGACAAGTCCAGACTACCTTTTGATGAGCACAGCATCCCAGACTTCATCATATTTCCAAGCCATAATCTTTGTTTCATTAGCCTCGGATGTCAGAGAGATTTTGTCATATAATTTAACAAAGTTAGTCTTCTCACTGATCATCTCTCTCACTGATCATCACTCTCTAGGTTCTTTAATTGTTGCAGTTCAGGAGGTGCTTGGTGATATATGAGAAGAACCAGCTGGATGTGGTTTTGAAAACTTATGGCTTCAGGGCATTTGATAGCATATTCTTGTAGATTTCCCTAGCCATATCTTTCATTTGTGATAAAGATCTTCTAGCATAATCTGTAAGGAATCCTTGTGTGACTTAACCAACTCTTGACTTGTTGGTAAGTCATCTTGTCAATTGAGGATCCTTAGCAGATTCTTTTGTAATCCTTGTTGATCTTTGATTTTTTTTATCTTTGTTGGTTCGCTCACTTTCATTCTTCACAACTTCTTGAAAGTGCTTAAGCAGATCCTTTACTTCAGTTACGTTCATGGTCATGAAAGCATCATATGGAATCCTCTTGAGATTAACTCAATTCCATGAGAGTTTCAGAATCATATGAGAATAGATCCTGAATGTTTTTGATTTGATCTTCTTCCATCTTCTTCTCTTTCCTCATCAGAGTCTGATATGATTATAATTGGTTGTTGATCAAAGTCTGTGCTATCTCACCTTCTTCCAATTGTGTTTGCTCAGCATACTCAGGTTCTTCTTGTTTTACCTTAAGAAGCTTGTAAGGAGGTGATTTTGGTGATGAGGCTCTACTGCTTGTTCTTTGCCCTTTGATAAAGAACCTAAATAGGTTCTTTCCTTTTCCTCTCATATGTCATTAATTGAGGAGATGATAAGATGCTTCTTCTGCTATAACTTGTTCAGTTGCACAGAGCTGAATCAGCAAATTGTCTGATTAGTTCCATTTGCTTTGCAATGAAAGGATTGTAAGGAACTATGCTTGTTTCTTCTTCTGGACCGAATCAGGAGTATGGAAATGTTGTTTCAGGATGGGAGAATAATGAATGTTCTCATGTGGATTAGCCTCACTAAACAGCTGATCCATTGTGTTGTTTCTTCAGGAATGATCAATGCTAGTTCAACTTGTTCTGATTGGGTTTGTTGTGGTTTTCCCTTCTCACTCAACTACTCTAATCTTCAACAATATCATCTAAAAGTTCTTTTTCATTCAGTTGAGAGTCTGTATGCTCAAGCTCTCTGTTTAGCCTCTTTATTTCTTCAGCTTGGGCTTCAATTAACTTTTTAGTTTATCAATTTCATTTTCACTTGATATTGATTGGTTAGCCCAGTAGTCAACTTCAGCATTAGCTATTAGAAGCTCATTATCCTTGACTTTCAGATCTTTTTGAGTTTGTTCAAGCTGTTGTTCTACAAACTTAACAATCAGCTTTTGAGCATTTTCATCAGCTATAAGTTTTTCAATCTCTATATCTTTCTCCTTCAGTTTGTCTTTCAATTTCTTGTTCTTGTGTTTGATCTTTCAATGAGGTATTGTACTCAGTGAATAGAAAGACCTTTGAATGCTTTATGTGTTCTTCTGTTAATGTTTCACTGCTTGGTTCACCCATTTCAGCAGATGTGAATGTTTGAGTAGTTTTTGGCTCATGTAAAGAAGTACCAACCTCTTCATGCTCTTCTGGAGGTTGCTCAAGAGCTATATCTATATCTCTTAACAGAGATGATAGTGTTTGTTGATCAGAGAGGTTTGGACTGTGTGATTGTATAGGGCTAGGTGGATGTTATGGGCTAAGTGGTTGTTCTTGTTGGATTGGTTGAGTATGATTTGGGTCATGTTGTATGATTGGGGCATGGATGATTGGTGCTGGCTGTATGATAGGGGCTTGGTGAATTGCATGTTGGAATAGCATGAAAGGCTCATCTTCACCTGGTATCCTCATAAACTCATCAGGAACAGGGAGATCATGATCAATCATGTGAGGAGGCACAGGTACCTCATCTCCTTGATAGAGGCTTGATTTGATCCTGGTAAATACATGTTCATTGAAGTGAACAGGCTGAAATATGGCTCCTTCTATTGGAATGGTTGGTAGATCATCATAATCATCTACAGGAATCTTGGAAACATTAAGAACTTGTTCCTCACCTCTGTGATGTTGTAAACCAACCCATTTAGGATCTGAGCACCAAGTTGAATGGTCTCCTTACAATAATGCTAGCAATAGCACATGAACTCTTAGAGATGTAGTATCCCATCCTGTTTTCCTATTGGTCATAGTTTTCTGATATGTATGCACAAGAAACCTGAATTGAGCACACATGTATGATTTCTTAATCTGTTTCTTTCAATAGTGCATGTGTATCCAATCAGTCTAAATACATGTAGCACATAGTTCTCATCAAATTCTATAGGGCCTTCTGCATCAATATCTTCTAATTGCAGAACCCTCCTTATAACTTCCTCAGTGATAATGATTTCTTGGTTATGCACAGTAGATATTACTACTTGCTGATCATCAACCACTCCCAATTGTGCATTGGTCCAGAACTGGACTATATGATCTTCACAGATGTCTGGTCTAGCAGTCATTGCATGGACCAGTCTAGTCTGTCTAATGGCCTGGATCATGTCTCTATAATTCTCTAACTTAGGAGAGTCAGGATCTACGAATGCACAGATGTTGTGATCCCTCACAAACACCAAGTTTACCATATCTGTATAAAAGAAGACAAATGTTAGTGATTCTTTATGATATATGTATAATTGCTTGAGATGATGAAATGTTGATTAAGTGTTCATTGTATGTTTGTATATTGATAACTTATGTATACTTGGAACTTGTTTAATTAAAAATGAATGATTTAGGTGTTTTGTATGAAAATAACAGTTTGACTTTTACAAGTCAACTGTTGAATGATTTTGATTGTTCAAAAATTGTTTGTTGTACTCTTTTATAATTCAAACTGATTTCTGATTAGATTTGATGATATATCATGATTAATAAGTTCATGAACATGCATAAATTGCTCAATATATCTGTTTGATTTTTTGAACTTCAGAATGACCTTTTGAAGTCAAAATAACATGTAATGCACATTCATTACATATGCAATCAATGTTTGTATGAGTTGTTTCTGCCAAAAACTGTTTGCTATGTGGTTGTTAGTGACTTTGAATATGTTTACCAAGTTATAAGCATTTTTGAACATTTTCAAAGATCAAACAATGTTTTTGTTCAATTTTGGCATGAACACCCTGTTTGTTCATGTTCATTATGAACACTTAATCGAATTTCACCAAATATACAGCCTAAGCACATTTGACTAAGCCCTAAACACATCATTTTAGTGTTTAATTTGATTATTAACATCAAATTACTTATTGTTGATTAACGATTCTTAGTTCGACTGAGTCGAACAATGTATGAGTCTGAAACTGATTAAATGGAGTCAAAATGGAAGATTTGAAGTTTCGAACATATGATTATAACTTTTGAATCAACAAAACGATGAAAATCGGTATTTGTTAGTGTTTGGATTTAATCAAGTAATAAGGGTTTATGAAGAACAAGGTTTGAAATTTTGAATGTTTACTTTCTCTCTCTTTATTAGTGAAAAAGTAAAAATGTGCAAGTGTTGTTTAATATACAGCGGACAATGAACTATCCGTTGTGGATACAGTGGTTATGCGCAAACTATCTGCTATATGACTGTGGTCATATGCTATGCATTTACAGTGCACTCTTGTACTGTGCACACAACGGATGAACAATTTGTTCATGCGCTGTGAACATAACTTGTATGCTACTTATGACAACTGTTTTTATAGCGGATGAACAATTTGTTCATACGCTGTATACCCTTTGTCCATTGTATTGATTGTTCACAGCGGATGAACATTTGTTCATGCGCTGTAGATCCTTGGATCATATGTTTGATATGTTCACAGCAGATGAAACTGTCATGCGCTGTGGAACACCTGAATATACACAGCGGATGAACCTTATTCATGCGCTGTGGACACTTTGAATGGATTGAATGCTTTGTTCACAGCGGATGAACAATGTTCATGCGCTGTGGAACACTTCGTAATTTTTGAGAGATGTTCACAGCGGATGAACAATGTTCATGTGCTGTGGAACCTTTGAATGTTTAAATGAATATTCACAGTGGATGAACCTTGTTCATGCGCTATGGGTACTTTGACTGCTATTGAGAGGATGTTCACAGCGGATGTTATATTTGTTCATCCGTTGTGTGAACAGTTGTCAAAAATTTAAAAAATAAAAAATTTGTATGTTTTGAAATCTTTCTTCCAAAGCAAATATTTTACTTCCGAAGGAATTTTGTTTTCTTTTAAAAACAAATTTGTTTGTTTTTCTTCCAAAGAAGATTTTGAATGTTAAATTTTGTTTAAATCAAAATGTTTGTTTAAAAAATTTGAATTAAATTGTATGTTAAAATATTGAATTTTAACATATTCAATATAGGATGTTTTGATTTGACTCATAAGCAATATTATGCAATAAAATAAACAAATGTATGTGTGTCAACGCGTTGTTTGTTAGTGTTGGCTTGACTTGGCTTTGTTTATTTTTCAAAATTTGAAAATATCAAAATTTGAAATGTATGATAATGCACAATTCTGCTGCCTTTGATAATTCCATGTTCAATTTCTCCCTCTAAATTTTTGCATATTTATAAAAATCTTTTATAAAATGTCAAAAATTTATATGATTTAATATGGAAATTATCAAAGTCTATTTTGCTTGTTTGATAATCATTTAGCAAGAGGAGAGTGAATCTTACTAAAAATGGATGTTTATCATGTTTTACACATTAATCTTTTGCACATACCATGAGATCATACTAGTCTATAGTTCTCACTGAGTTGTTTGTATGATTTGGTGAATATACATAGACAAGTACAATGTTGATTGCAGATATATTGATCCCCTTAAACTCAAGCATGGTATTAATGATTGATTTAAAACAGTGAGTGATTATCATGTTTTGATTTGATTGACATGAGATGTATGTACCCCACATCTGTAACACCCGAAAAATTTTAAAAGACGAGAAAGAAAGTATAAACATGCAAAAAAGAAAGAAAACACAATTTAACCTAAGTTGAGGGGCTAAATGTGTCAAAAGGACAAACAGATTAAAAGTGGGTGCATAAAGTGGGCATGGCCGCCCACTTTCTCTGCATATCTTCTTTTCACTAGATTTTAGAGAGAGAAAGAGCTGAGCTCTTGGGTTTTTGGAGAAGAAGAACAAGGAGATCGAATTCAAGGTGTGTGAACTCATTGCATTCGGGTTTGAAGGAAGTCTTGCCCGAAAGAATGCATAAGGTGAGTTCTAGATCCCCGGTTTCTATGTTTTAAAGCTTTTTTGGGGCTGGAAATGCATGTAACTAACTTTTTAATATGTCCAGTATTTTGTACCATAAGTTTGGCCCTGTTCTTCTACTGGGTGTGTTAGGGCCTGCATGTTTTGCTCGGTTTATGTGGTTGTATGCTTGTTCTAAGAGATTAGCATGCTAGATCGATGCGATGAATGTATAAGAATGAGGATTAGGAACTGATTATAGTGTAAGATGCGGTTTCAGGTTAGTTGATCATCCGCATTAAGTTTGAATATTTGCATAAGTGTTGTTCATCCGTATTAGTTAAGTCTTCATCCGCATTTGATGAACACATCGACTATTTTGTTCACCCGCATTTACTAAGTGTTCATCCGCATTTGTTGTATGTTCATCCGCATTTGTTTTGCCCATGCGCATTTGCTTCAGTCATCCGCATTTGGTTCATGCGCAATTCTTTGGGACACTTAGAATATTTTCTGAGGTGTTCATCCGCATTTGTTTACTCATCCGCATTTGTTTATTCATCCGCATTTGTCTGTTCATCCGCACACAGAATTTGGTTATAGCTTACGCGAAGGGAGCAAGGATTTGGTGGTTTATTCAGATGCTTCTTACTCGGGATTGGGTTGCGTACTGATGCAGCAAGGAAAGGTTATAGCTTATGCATCCCGACAATTGAAGGTTCATGAGGTTAATTACCCTACTCATGATTTGGAGATAGCAGTTTTGGTCTTTGCATTAAAAATATGGAGGCACTACCTGTACGGGATGAGGTGCACCATCTTCACTGACCACAAGAGCTTGAAGTACTTCTTCGAGCAGAAGGATTTGAACATGAGGCAAAGGAGATGGTTTGAACTGATAAAGGATTATGATTGTGAAATCCATTACCATCCGGGCAAAGCCAACGTAGTGGCGGATGCCCTTAGCCGAAATGAGAGGCTTGAACCAATCCGGTTAAGGCTTACCAATTGATTTTGACCTCCGATGTTATGAAGAAGGTCAAGGAGTTTCAAGATGAGGCGTTGAAGGAAGATCATCTTAACTCTGAAAGGATGAGAGGTCTAGTCGCGGAATTGGGTGAAAACACTCTCGGTGTTAGAACCCAATTCGGATGAATGTGGATTCCTCTTTATGGGGATCTAAGTGGGAAGATCATGGACGAAGCTCATAAGACTCGATACTCCATTCATCCCGTGCCACGAAAATGTATCAGGATATAGAAAGATTATTGGTGGCCGGGTATGAAGCGTGACGTAGTAGAGTACGTGAGTAAGTGCCTTACTTTCTAACAAGTGAAGGCGGAGCATTAGAAGCCATACGGTAAGATCCAACCTTTGGATATACCCAAGTGGAAGTGGGAGCATATCACCATGGACTTTATCACGAAGCTACCGCGTACCGTGAAGGGGTACGATGCCATATGGGTGATAGTTGACCATCTGACGAAGAGTGCTCACTTCCTACCGATCCGAGAGACGTATTCATCTGAGAAGTTAGCGGATCTATTAATCTGGGAGATTGTAACTCATCACGGTGTGCCAGTGTCTATTGTTTCTGATCGTGACACTCGGTTTACATCTAAGTTCTGGAAGAGATTTCATGATGCAATGGGGACGAGGTTACACATCAGCACGGCTTATCATCCATAGACGGATGGTCAGTCGGAGAGAACCATTCAGATGCTTGAGGATATGCTTCAGGCATGCATCATTGATTTTGGAGGTAGTTGGGATGACCACTTACCGTTAGCGGAGTTCTCATACAATAACAGTTATCATGCCAGCATTGGTATGCCCCCTTATGAGATGCTATACGGTAGGAGATGTAGAACACCCGTTTGTTGAAGTGATATTGGTCAGAAGGAGTTGGGAAGTATTGAGGTGATTGAGGCTATGACTGAGAAGCTCAAGAAGATCAAAGCCTTTATGAAGGCAGCCAAAGATAGGCAGAAGTCGTATGCCGACAAGAGATGTAGACCAATTGAGTTCAAGGTGGGAGATAGAGTTATGTTGAAAGTCTCGCCGTGGAAGGGGATCATTCGGTTTAGAAAGCGGGGCAAGTTGAGCCCGAGATACATAGGGCCTTTCCGAATCATTGCTCGAGTAGGAGAGGTGGCCTACAGGTTGGAGTTACTCTATGAGTTAAGTAGAATTCACCCTACATTCCATGTATCTCATCTGCGGAAGTGTTTAGCTGATGAAGATATGGTTATACCACTGGAAGACATTGAAGTTGATGAAAGGGTCAATTATGTGGAGCAACCAGTGGCAATCATTGATCGCAAGGAGAAGGGGTTAAGGAATAAAGTGGTTCCCCTAGTGCGTGTACAGTGGAAGCACAAGAAGGGATCCGAGTCTACGTGGGAGACTAAAGAAGAGATGAGGCAGCATTACCCACATTTGTTTGAGGAATAACAGGTTTCGGGGACGAAACCTATATAAGGGGGTGGACTTGTGACACCCGGAAATTTTAAAAGACGAGAAAGAAAGTATAAACGTGCAGAAAAAAAGAAAGAAAACACAATTTAACCTAAGTTGAGGGGCTAAATGTGTCAAATGGACAAAAAGATTAAAAGTGGGTGCATAAAGTGGGCATGGCCACCCACTCTTCTCTGCATATCTTCTTTTTACCAGATTTTAGAGAGAGAAAGAGCTGAGCTCTCGGGTTTTTGGAGAAGACGAACAAGGACGTCGAATTCAAGGTGTGTGAACTCATTGCATTCGGGTAATGAATAAACCACCAAATCAATGCACATTAGCATCCATGAGATAGACAGTGAACTTCATGCATGAAGAGTGTGAAAGGAATACTCTAATAGTTATAAGTCTTACTACAAGTGCAAAGACCACATCATAATCAAGTCTTTCCTCTTGTGTGTAACCTTGAGCAATTAACTGTGCTTATTTTCAAATCACATCCCTCTATCATTAGTCTTGTTTCTATCACCCATCTAGTGCCAATAGGATATTTTCCTACAGGAAGATTTACTAGTTACCGAACTTCTTGTTTTTGAATTGAAGCAACTCCTCATGCATGGCTTTAATCCAACTGTTATCTTAAAGAGCCTTTTTATATTCTTGGAAACAATTTGACATAGGAAGCAAGAAAATCGACAAACGTCGGCTATGTCGAACTTACTCCTTGTTACTCTTTCGTTCGAATCACCAACAATCTCTTACACCGGATGATTTCTATGTATCCATGATGTTGGAATGACATCTGGTTGAATGGATTCATTTTAACCGGTTGTATTAAAATGAAGTTGGTGAAAGGTCTCAATAGAATAAAAATGAGTAGGTGAATCACAAAAAATAATCAAATGCTTCTTCATACGAAACATAAAAATTAGAAGCATTTTGATATGTTTCTTTGGGTGCATTCACCCCTTGGTCAGCAGATACTGGAACAGGTACATTCTGTTGAACTTTAGGAGATGACTTATGTGAAGTAGTCTACACTTTCCTTGGACCAAACTCTATTAGAGGATCAACTATCAATGGAACATTTAAAGCTTATTAGGGAGAAGAAGATGGTGTCATTATATTAAATAATTTTCCTCAACTTCATTTAAACCATCAGATCCACTTGATTGACTTGTACCTGGATTGTAGAAAATAGCTTGATTAAGTGATTTTGTTAAAAACTCAATATCTAACCACCAACCAGGACCATTTGATGTTTTGGGAAAAGAATGATCATTGAATTTAATATTTGATGATTCATCCAATTAAATTTAATCTTGGATTAATACTCTAAAAGCCTTAAAGAGCGATGAGTATCTAATAAAGATTTTTTCATATTATTTTGGTGAAAACTACCCCAAATGAACCCAGGTGTTTAATATTAAAATATTAAAACAAGACAACCAAATGATTTGAAAAACCCAATAAAATATTTCCTATGAAATAGAAGTTCATATGGAATTCTGTTACTCTCTTCACCGGCAGGTTGTGTTTACCGTTTCTTTCCAAAAGGTGACTAGCAGTTTATCATCAGCCGACATGGTTCTTGCTATTTTAGTTAATGTTTTATTCCTTCTTACAACCACTCCTTTGTGTTGAGGAATTCTAGTTGTACTAAATCGATGAGCAGTACTTTTGTCAATGAAAAAAGAATGTAAATCATTATTTTTCTAATTCAGTACCATTATCACTTTTAATCAATATTTTTATGACCGGACCAAATTCGCTGGCCGGATCGGTTGTGTCAAGAACCGGTGTCAGCGGTAGTTCGTATACACCTGTTGAGCGGTGTCTGAATAATCTGCCCTATTCTAGCTGCTAACGGTTTGACCAACGGGCCGGTAACTTTAGTCGGGCTGGATCTAGCTTACTAGTTTGGCTCTTTCTTCTTCATTGTCCTATTTCAAAAGTGTCGAGCAAGACCAGGCGTTACGTGATGCTATATAGCAAATAACTATGAGATGCAAAGTGCTTTTGCCCAAAAGAGAAAGATTAGATGTGAGGTGGTGTTGTCCTTTGTTGGGTCTGAAAAATAGTCTAATATTATCAACGCAGACAAAGTCAACAAAAGTCAACATTAAAGTCAAAGTCAGCGCAAAGTCAAGACGACACATTCGGAACAAAGATTAGTAGTGAGTCGTTGAAGATACAAAGAACACAGGTTTTAGAGTTAATATATATTTTGTTGTCAACAAAATATATATTTAATCTTTTTTGTCTAGTTTGTGTCTTAATTGTAATTTCATAATGATCATGTTTTAATGATAGTCTAGGGGGCTAATTGTCATTAAGTCTAACTGTCATTAGACTATATATAGCTAGAGTTATTAGAGTGTTGTTAAGCTTGGAAGAGCCATTGATTGAGGTTCTTTTCATTTATGTAATATCTTTAGCAATCAATTCAGATCAAACAAGGGTTTATTGAGTGTTCTTAAGGTATTCATCATTGTTTATTAATATTTTATTGTGTTTGATCTATATTTACACAAATATCATTGATATTTGTGTTTTCAATGGGATTTTTTGTGTTTATTAATCAATTACACTTTATATCGATCGTGAGGACCAACAATTTGGTATCAGAGCCTTGTGCTCTTGATTTATTGAGTTTTTAGGTATTTTCAATCAATTCACTGTTACATTCATTTTCGATCTGATTTACGTGTTTTGGACATGGAAATTGATTGAGGATTGCTCGATTTCGGTGTGGGAAGCTTTAGAAATCATCAGATCTAACATTCATTGAGATTTGGATGAATTTCAGTTGATTTCGTGCTGAAAAAGCTGTCCAGATAAGTCGGGCGAATTTACAGATCGTCCAGCGAAACTACATCATCATTCAGCGAAACTACACAGTTTCACCGGGCGAAACTAGGGATCATTCAACAAAATTACACAGTTCTTGGTTCTGGATCTGATTTCTTTGTCCTAGTGTACATGCGTTGAACGAAAGTTCAGTGTGTTTGTGTGCCAAACCCAACGAAATTGCTGTCAAATTGATCTCTGAACGAAAGTTCAACTAGTTTCGGGCGAAACAATCCAGTGAAACTAGCTTCTGTGTGCTATTGCTGGGCGAAACCGCTGCTAAAATTACCAGGGAAATTAGGAGAGAAACTGCTACAGAATTTGCTAGAGAAATTATTGAAAGTTCAGCGAAATTAGCCTCTGATCATTTCTTAAAAAAAATAATAATAATTTTTTTTCGAGGGAAGAATATCATTCAAAAAGTTTTGGAAAAATAATTTTAGTTTTGGGTGTTAAAGTGAATTTTAATATTTTAAAAGAAAATGTCGTTTTCTGCCGATTTCGAATCAGACAACGCCAAAATGGCACAAAGTCGGTTTGATTCTTTTGCAGCCATGAAAGATGAAAAGATATCTGATGTTGTTGATCGATTTCTGATGGTGGCAAATAGCCTTAAGAAGTATGATGATCAACTGGGAAACCATGAACAAGTCACAAAACTTTTGGACTCTCTTCCTCCACAGTGGAGTCTACAAGTTAGGTTGTTAAAACACGAAAGAAATTTTGCTGACTACAAACTCATGGAAGTTATCAACAAGTTGAAGTCATTTGATTTGGATATAAAAAGAAAAGAGTACAGTCAATTCGTGTATAGTGGTGTATCTTCAAGTGTTGAGATCAAAGAAATTAAAGAAGTCAACCATGTATTGATGGCTGAGGTGGTAAACAGTGATGAGAATTATGTTGAGGATTTTGATCCTTTCAAAGAATTCACTATGATACTCAAGGTGAGAGTGTTGGTGATGTTGATGCTTGTGCAAGCTGGTGTAAAATTCAGAAGCTACAGGATAGTGAAACAGATGAAGTGAAGAAGGAGGTTCAGGATGAAGGAAATCCAGAGGGAGATGAAGCTGAGGAAGCTAAGAAGAGAGCTACTAAGGAGGAAGTGTACAAAAAGAACACTCCCGTATGTCAATGTGAAAAAGCCCTAGCTACTGAAAAGATAGTTATGGGACTCCCTAATGATATAGTTCAAGACATGTGTTCTCCTCCCCGCAAAATTCGTTTATTCGGGGTTTATAAAGCTAACAGATTATTGTTAGAAAATGAAAGAGAATTAAAACGAATAAACAAAGAACTTAAAATAAATGAGTCCAAATATTTTATTAAACTAAGAGAAGCTTTAAAAGAAAATGATCTTTTAAAAAAGAAATCTTTTAGAAAAGAATGTCGAGATTAATGTTTTGAGCGAACGAGTCACATTAGCAGAATTTGAGACTAGCAAGCTTAAAACTAAACTTGATAAATGGACGATATCAGGGATGAAACAGTAAGAAATATTCTCTAAGCAAAGGGGAGCTCGAATCAAAACGGGTGTGGGATGTAGTGAAACTTCATATGTTTATCCTCCTCCTAGCACTTACTGTTACTCTCCTATGCCTCAACATCATCCATCTAATGATTTAATTGAAGCTGCAAATACTAATAGTTAACATGCAGGTATAAGCAGCGTTAATCATAAAGAGGTTCGAGATGAATATGATTTTCCTGCAGGTTTGGGGCTCATCAAGCAAGGATCTGATCTGCAAAATGATAATTCCACCTCTGATGCTTCAAAACCAGTATCAGTTGTTTCCAGTAACTTCTTTAACAAATTCAAGACAGGTAACATCCCTTCATTTGTTCCTGTCAAGTTTGTCAAAAAAGGAACAACTGTGGAATCATCAAGCAATCAGAACTCAACAACACAAACCTACACAACAAGAGTCATCAATCAAGATCCATTGGAAGCTGACTTGTGTATACAGGACTGGACAAGTTCTGATGATGAACCAGATATCATGAAGTCACCTGAAGTTATCAAGTGTCAAAACCTTCCAACAGTTGAATCAAGACCTATACGGATCTCATCTCCAACTACTAAGCAAATCAGCAGTTCCTCCAAAGCTCAGCAGAAGCACTCACCATCTTCATCTTCTATCTATCAAGCTCGCCACAAATCTGTCTCCAAGTCTACCAAATCACCAGTCATACAAAAGTGTACTCAGAAAAATGTTCAGATCTCAGCTCCCTGAACATCATAAATCAAATCACAGCCCAGTTTGAAATCCATATTGACAAAGCCTTAAAAGGTTAATTTCCATATATCCAAAAGAAGAAGCATCAAGGTTTTTAACAAGCTGCATCAACCTCAAAGCAGGCTCCACCCTCTCCTATTATCCACGGGACTACAAAGAACAAAAAGCCTTTCAAGGCTTGCTTTAGATGTGGAAAAGAAGGTCATGTGCTAAAGAAGTGCCCTCAGGTTCAAAGGCAAGCTTCGGGAGGTAAAGATAACACAGGTTGCTTCTCGGGTTCAAAACGTAAAAAGCACATATCTTTGAATGGTTAGATAAAGAACAATCTATCCAAACCTTCTCATATGAAGCCGGTTTCACATGATTCAAAGATGAAAATGACCAATGTTTCAAAATCAAAATCTCAACCTACGGGTCTTAAAAAGAAAATGATTTCCAAATTCAATTCTTTTAAATCTAAAGTAATTGAACAGAAGCAAATTTGGAAAGTAAAACAAAAGGTTAAAGAGATAAATGATTTTTCAAAAGAGTTTGCGCTAAAGCAGGTTATGTACACTGATGAAAAAGGAACTCCCAGGACCACGATGGCCTGGGTCCCCCTCTCTAACTAATCTGTTAACGAGTGCAGGAACATTTCTAGAGGACTGTTAGTAATTCGTTTTTATCGACAGAGAATGTTCCTCAGTCAAATTTGAAGCGGAACAAACAGGTTATGGTTTTGGTATCTCATCCATTTTTTTGGATACTTATCTGCACTATTACAGTTCACACTTCACAATCACTACATTTTTCTTGGTACTTCATTTCTTATCTTTTTACTAGTATAATTTGGAAGACTTTCTTTGCTAGTATAATTGAAATAGGAACTAAAAACTTGATTTGGGATGATTGAGAAATGATAGTATGTCTTCTTGGTATGCTTATTTGCATGACTTGTACTTTGTGAGAAATGATAGTAACTGATGTAGATGTCTGTATCATTTAAAATTCTAAAATCTGAAAAACAGTTTCATTATATGATATGCTTGGTAGGCTCAGCCTGAAAACGAAGTAAACAGTGATTCTGTAGCCCAACTAAAGCTTTAGAACTCGATGATAAGGATTATTCTCCTGACATTTCGGCCTGCAAAAAGTTACATGTCCTGTCAAAAATGGGTTGAGAGTTTAAAATCTCCGCTTTGACATTTTCAAAATATCCCTATCCCCAGGTCATGAATGTAGCTTCTCGTTATCTCTTCAGATGAATATTTCGTGCTTATCTCCTCTGCTATGTGGAAGCATTGACCTGGAGTGATGATCTTCTCTGTTATATGTGAGTATAAACCTGAAGCTCTCATCAGCACGCTTAGATGATCATCTCCTCTGTTATACGTAAGTATAGACCTGGAGCTCTCATCATCTGTTCCCTAAAATAAAAGCACAGAGATTCTTAACTAAGATCATTGTTGAACCTCAAAAGAAAGTCAAGCAGAGTTAATCATATTATTCAATAAGCCCTGATGATGGGATAAGTTCTTCGCCGGATGTCTATGGGAACCAAGTTACCTGAGCTTCCCTAATCGAACCTAAAACATGATAAAATCAGTTGCAGGTCACTCGTTGAAAAGAATAAGGCATGGGTTTAAATTGGACAAATATACCAACAATAATTCTTGAACTGTTTTTTTTTGCTATCAAAATTTTAAAATCGTGATCAGACTCTGCTTCAGTGTGATCTCACTAACTTGTCGATGTTCAAATACATCTTTGTGCTTTCGTATATCTTGAGGATGTGATCTCATGATCAAATTAGTTCTTGGTGTAATATGATAAAAGAAAATAAAATAAAATATTCATTTCAAATCATTTTTCAAGCCTTCCATAATATGCTATTAAAATGTTATCATTTTCACATTCATTTCACGGAAAATTGCACATTCAGATAAACACGGGTTTATTTGTATTGTTGAAATGATCTAACGAGAATTGTGTAGAATGTGTTTGTAATTGTGTTATAGATTCTTGATGCAATTGATGGCCGATCATCAACTGAGCAAAGTACCATACCGGAGAACCTGTTCCTCAAGTTTGCAGAGGATACCGAGCTAGGATTCCTTCTCCTACATCTTCTGAAGCACTCAAGAATAAAGAGTTGGAGATGCTGTTCCTGATCATTCTCATGATGCACACAAAAGGAGGGAGTATTCAAAAAGGGGGAGCCTATAAGATGAAAGATTGTCGGTACCAGATCATCAATCTAGGGGGAGATTGAAGATCATTATATAGTTGTCTTATCGGTACTGATCACGATGAAAGACGTTGATAATAATAGACTAAGGGGGAGTATTGTTGGGTCTGAAAAATAGTCTAATATTATCAACGTAGAAAAAGTCAACAAAAGTCAACATTAAGTCAAAGTCAACGCAAAGTCAAGACGACACGTTCGGAACAAAGATTAGTAGTGAGTCGTTAAAAATACAGAGAACACGGGTTTTAGAGTTAATATGTATTTTGTTGTCAACAAAATATATATTTAATCTTTATTTCTCTAGTTTGTGTTATAATGTAATTTTATAATTATCATGTTTTAATGATAGTCTAGGGGGCTAATTGTCATTAACTCTAATTGTCATTAGACTATATATAGCTAGAGTTATTAGAGTGTTGTTAAGCTTTGAAGAACCATTGATTGAGGGTCTTTTCACATTTGTAATATCTTTAGCAATCAATTCAGATCAAACAACGGTTTATTGAGTGTTCTTATGGTGTTCATCATTCTTCATTAATAGTTTATTGTGTTTGATATATATTTTACACAAATATCATTGATATTTGTGTTTTCAGTGGGATTTATTTGTGTTTATTAATCAATTGCACTGTTATATCAATCGAGAGGACCAACATCCTCTACCACAACGATGATGGTGCTGAGTGCTGTGACTGCCTTCTGATGTATTTGTCACCAGAAGAGAAAGATTAGATTTGTATGCATATCTAATCTTTGATATATGTTATTGTATAGAGATATGAAGTATCATTATTTAGATAGTCATGGAGTGGAGAATCCAACAAACAAAAAAATGTGTGGAGGGTCCATCGGTTATTTATAATTTATCCTTTTTACCCAAAGTTATTTGGCATCTCAATATTAGAATTGTTATTTCATCCTGATGATCTGACAACTCAATTCGTTTTAAGTTTCACATAAGTATTGTCTCGATTAATAAGGTAATTCAAATGATTGTATAGCTATTTAATGATTTAAATATTATTTATGAAAGACATAATTAATTTTGCTACTTATTATTTATTATGTTATTTATGTTGTTATCCGGTTCGTACATCTGGTTCAACCTGTCCAACCGATTTGACATAAGACGAGTGGTTCGATGTTCGGTCGGGTTTTAAAAACATTGCTTCTATTTGACTTTACTATAAAAAATCCAATTGATATTCAATTTTGGTGATAAAGTCTTTGATGATTTATGTTGATTTATTCTCAATAACTAAGAAGAAAACCCATGTACACCTTGAATAATCATTAATGATTACCAAACAATATAGCTTTTTACCTATACTCATGATATTAATTGGCTAAAAAGATCCATATGTAGTAATTCAATGGAGTATTGTTATAATTCATAATTTTAGGCTTGTGGGAATGTTTATGTAGGTTTCCCTTGAGGCATGCAGAACAGTGGTCAATGTAATGAAATTCTTTCTTAGGTAAAACAAAAACATAGTTTTCTTTGATCAACATTTTCATGTTTTGAAATTTGTATGCCCCAATAGCTATACCATAATTGTGATTTATCAACTATGCTTTTAAAACTAAACATGTTTCTTTGAGGGGATGAAAAGAATTCAGGTTATTCTTTCTTGGTGTCTTCAAGGCAACCCACTCTTTAGAAATTTAAAATCTTGGTTTCATGATGTAATAGATGCGTAGAATATTTGTTATTACAAGTTTCTGACACACTTAGCAAATTAAACATGAGTTTTTCATAGTAGTTGACTTTGTCAAAGCTCAATGTCCCTTCATCTATAATTATTCGACCTTAAGAATCTAAACCAAATGCAAGTGTTATTCCTTGAATGTGCTTAAACTCAAATGAAAGGAAACTATCTCCTCTCATGTGTCTGGAACTTCTGCTATCTAAACGCCAAAGATTATCAGACCTTTATGGGTGTCCCTACAAGCACAAACAAATTAGTTAGAGTTAGGAACCCAAGTCATGATGGTCTTGGGTTGTCCATTCCTATCAATAATTATAACTCTTTGATACACTCCTTTGAACTTTGCATTTGATTTTCATTATGAATTTAGGTTTGATTAATAAAACAAAAGAATTTTCTTTGTTGAATTTTGTCTTGTATCTTGATAAAGAATCATTTTTATTTATTAATGTAGAAGCCTCTCGAAGATTAATATTTAGTCTTTATTGTCTTTATTAATAGTTTTGTCATAGTTTAGGGACTTATTTGTAAATGTATTTTCTTTGATAGTATAAATAGCATAGATTATGTATTAAGCAAAAAAAAGGACCTTAGAATCAGTGAACGAATTGTAACTTTTTTTCTTACACTTGTATTTCTATGCTTTCTATCAATGAAAAACTATGAATTTTTCTGATATGTTTGCATTGATTTGATTACTTGTGTTTGTTTTGATTCAATTGCATCACAATATCATCATAGATCGATCCATTTTGATCCTATTAAAACCCTCCCTTAACTGAATAGGAAACAACAAAAGAAACTATCCAAGTTAACTGCCTGATTATATATTGTGTGTGCATGTTTCATAGAAAAACAAACCAAAATACAAAAATAGAAAATTGAAAAATCAAAAGATAAAAATATAAAACAAAAACTACTAAAATTTGTTAATTCATTGTTAGGAATGAATCTGTCTTTGCAATATATGAGAAATGATAGATACATTAGGTTGATCAGTTGCATACTTCGCTTACGACTAAAGTCTGACGTGATTAGATATGATGTGCAGGTAAACTCATGTAATTATACTGAATAAGTAAACTCTTGTGATCAAACTAAATCAATCATGTATTCATGTTTGTCCATTTTAGTACCCATAAGTAGTGTTGACTTCTCAAATTGATTGCTTGTAAAGTCACAAACTCACACCTGATGGTGATATAAATAACCATGAGATCTGTTTATATCATTAATTTAAAGTATCGATTCACTTCTCTGTTATGAATCATCATAGACCTGAAGTGATGAGATATCTTTGTTGTAAGTCATTACAGACCTGGATATTCTCATCTGATGCACAAAGATGCCAATGTGCACAAACTAAACATGAGATCTGGTTATAAGTATATATCGGGTTTTTAAGTTGAGAAAAGTGATTTCTTGCATATCTTAACGAGGGTTGAGCTCTCTAAGTCTAAGTATGACTTACATAATGTCATATCTAATTGTACCTTAAGCAATCCAAGAGTTGAAAAAGTAAGTGTGCTGAGTACCTTGCCAAAAGCACTCATTTTCTCTCCTTAGATCTCGTGTCTCCTTTGCTGCAGAAATAGTGACCTGGAACACACTTGATCAGGATTTATTCACTGTCTATGACTATCCATCAACTTATTTTATTTCAATGTGCTGATCTTAACTGATATGATCTCACTGCAGACATATGATTCAATTGTACATAATAGATTTTTATTCTGCTTTAATTTTGATTTTTGCATGTTTTTCTGTGTGCATGCATGTTAACAATGATTAGTGTGCTCTTCATGTGACTTTCAAGAAATTTCTAAGTTTTATTAAACTTAAAAGTTTAGGGGGAGTAAAAAGTAAAAGTGTCAAAGAGAAAATTTTCAAATTTCAAGATATGAAATATCAAAAATTAAATGTTGTGGATCGATAGGATGAAGCTAAAAATTTCAAGCATGAGTGTGTTTGATATAATGTAAAAATGAACCTGAAGAAAACATTTTAAAGTGGAAAAGCTTCTCGCAACATTTTAATATGAGACTCGTTTTGTTAAAATTAGAGACTAAAATGACGGGAATTTTTTTTTAAAAATTTAAAAAAAATGATCAAAAATAAAAATAAAAGTTTGAAATGTCAAAAGTTCAAAATTGAGGGTCAATTATGTAAATTTTGGAAGAAAGTCAAAATTTGACAAATTGTTTAAAAAATTAGTATATGAACAATACTAATGCGTTTAAACAATGTTCAGGTGGATGATTTGAAAATTACAAGTGTTAGACTCATAGAAGCATTATCATGCGCCTAATCAGTGATAAAAAGTCCAAAATTAGGAGCATGATGATTTTTTAGAATTTGTTCAAGTGTTGGGCATTTCAGACATCCTTATGTGCCTAAACAGTTGTCATAAGTCTGAAATTTATGGTTAAGTGTTGGGAGTTTCATCCATAGTCATGCGCCTGCATAGTACCAGACTTTCAAGAATTGGCCTATCAAGTGAAAAATTACCAAGTGTTGGGCGTTTCAGCTAGACCCATGTGCCTGAACAGTGCAAAAACGCCTAAACAGTGCTTATGCATCTGAACAGTGCTCATGCGCCTAACCTCATGTGCACAAATAGTTCTCATGCGCCTAAATACTTAGTGTAAAAATCAACTCCATGCACACAAACAATGCTCATGCGCCTAAAAAATTCACTTAGTATAAATACAACACTTTGTGATTTCAGTCAATTCATTCACTCAAAAACCCCTGAACTCTCACACCCGACTCTCGATTACCATTGATTCTCTGATTCTGATTGATTTATGTTCTAAACTTGCGTTCGATAGTGTTTATTTCTGATTCTAAACGTAAGTACTTGAACAAATTTATACAAATTTCAAGTTTAAAGTTTGATTTTAATTGGGCGTTTCAATGCTATACGGGCGTATGAACCCTAGTCGACTGGAATCTTTGAAATTTGTGAACAAAATGGAATTAAGAATTGAAACTAATGATTGATTGTTGATATAAACTTGATTTCGATCATATTGATACATTCAAATCAGATTTCATCAAAATTATTCATGATGATGATTCATGAGTCGAATTGTTGAAGATGAACAGTTAATGTTTGAGTTTTTAATAAAAATGAAAAATTGATCATAAATTCATGTTATAATCTGTTTTTGAGAAGAATTTATTGAATTGATGTGTTTTATATCATCTACATACTAACTTGAATGTAGTTTGTTCTTGAACAGATCATTTAAACACTTAGAAAAAAATTTGAAGTGCAAGTTAGATTAAAAATCTTTAAAACATACTAATTCTTTTAATTTCAATAAATATTCATTGATTTTAAGTGTTAAAATTCAAAGTGTCTAAATTTCTTGTTTCATTTTTGCAGATGGCTGAGTTAAAGTTTGAGCCAAAGCATAATGTGGCAGCATTGTTAAATGAAGAAGTACAAGATGCTGTTAGCTATGAAGAGATGATATGGTTCTTGTTGAGAACTAAGTATGTATATGCTATGTGCTATCAACTGGTCATATATGTACGATTGATAAAGAAATTTTAGAACACAGCCACAGTTGAAATCAATGATGATGGTAGAAAAGTTGTAAGGGGATTTATAACAAATGTTAGAATGATTAAAGTTTCTGAAGATTCAATTAGTGAAGCATTGAGATTGGGACACAATGACCCAGAAGACTTAGCTGAATTATCTTTTAATGAATGTAGAGAAACATTCATGGCTATGGGTCACCCAAACAATTTCCCCAAGAAACAATTTTTCAGAGCACAAGTTTACAACCATTGGAAGCTATTATGTTATATATTCCAGCACTGCATGTCAAAAAGAAGTACAGGATGGAATTCATTTCCAGTTGACATAGCATCTCCTATTGTAGCTCTTGCAACTAACAGAAGGTTTAACATGTCAAAATGGATTCTTAATGGTTACATTTTTAATCTGGAGAAAGGAATCAGGAATAAGTACTTGATGTATCCTAGATTCTTACAAATGATAATCAATGAAGAGCATCCAGATATTCATGTTCATGGTGTTATTGGAGAAACAATGATACTGGAACATATGTTAGAGATATCTTACAAAAGACTTGCTATGATCACATGTGCACAAAATGTACCTATTTTTGAATACATGAAAAATGTTGCAAATGATGAGGTGGATATTAGTATAGATCACTTTCATTTGATTAAGGAAGAACCAATTGATCCAAATCATCTTATTGAAGAAATACCTCAAGAACAATCTGATGATGATGAAGATGAAGGTGATGATGCTGAGAATGACAATGATGATGGAAATGAAGGTAATGTTATGGAAGTAGTTTATGAAGAAGTACATGAAGCTGATCAAGAAACTAAGAAGTTAATGAAGAAGTTATTGAAGAAAGTCATGAAGATGTTAATGAAGTAGATCAAGCTGAAGATGTTGTTGAAGAAAGTCAAAATGTTGAGGAGATTATGGGAATGATTGTAGAAATTGTTGAAACTGAAGAACAAATTGAATTCAATGAGAATGTTCAAGATTTTGAAGTATTTGAAGCTGAGATACACAATGATTTTGTAAGCTTGCCTCAACAAGATACTCATGTGGCTGAAGAAACAAATTTTCAGCAGATTATTGAAGAGTTAAAAGAAGAAAACTCTAAGCAATTGAAGCTCATAGAGGAATTAAAAGAAGAAAATGAGAAGTTGAAAGAAGATCTACAAAAGAAAGATGAAGTAATTGTTGATCTTGAGAAAAATAAAGAAGATAATGTAAAAACTTTTGAAGTTATGATGAAAGATTATGATCTAATGGAAGAAAAATTCAATAAGTTAAAAGAAGAAAATGAAGCTTTAAAAGAAGAAATAAAAATAATAAAAGAAAGTCAAAAGTCTTCGTCTCCAGAACTTATGATTATTTCTAAATCACTCCAATAGATGTTGAAAAGATAGCTAAAATAGATAAAGGTAACAGGAAAATTGATGATATAGATGTTTCATTTTTACATGAATCGTCAACAAAAATGCAAAAGATTGTTGATGAACCTGCAAGTGAAGAAGAAAAAGAGTCAGATATTCAAGAAACCATAGGAGCTCTTGATGATCTAGAAGCTGAGTTTGGAGATGACTGGTATGATGAGGTTTTAGAAGATGAAGATTTAGTTGAAGCTAGAAGCTAATGTTGATGAAATTTTTTCACCAATTGAGACAATACAAGAAGAAGTACCTGTAGACATTGAAGACAAATATAACTATTTGATCAAGATAAAGTATAATCAAGTTTTCTTGATGGATTAACAGTATCTCAAATTAATGAATAGTTTGAGAAGTGTATTACTGCTGAATCTGTTGCTCCTATTGATCCTGACGAGATAGTTATAGAGCATGGAGAGTGGAATCCTCTTCAAGAGAACATAAATATTGAGAAACTTTCAACATCTGAGTTATATCTTCTTAATCATGATGACATGAATGTTACTGCTTTAAGAGTGTGGCTACAATCAAGAAATTATCCATGGAAGAAGCTTAATAGATTAAAAGCAGGCTCTTTAATAAATTTGGTGAGAAGTGTTCAAGCAACGGAGAAGCAAACAAATAAAATGATTGTACTTGACATGGATAATCCACAATATTTAGAGATAACAAAGAGAATGAGGATTTTTAAACCTCAAGTGATTAAATCCATGGCGATGAAGAGTAGTGTGTATGAAAGAAGGAAAGAGCTAATGAAAATGTTTCCTGAAACCGAGAGACAAGCATATCAAGTTTCAACTGAACAGAAGCAATTATGGAATAAAGCTCGAACAGCAGGTGATTTGGTTCGTAATGTGTTACAGAAAGGACAATCAATTTCAGAGTTGCTTAATGCAATGATTGTTCCTGACACGACCAAGGAAGTAAAGATTGTGGCATGGAAATACGACGAGGTATTTGATGCATTTTTGATAAAAAGAGTTAATGCAATTTGTGATGTATAGTTAATGAAGAAGTTATTGAAGAAAGTCATGAAGATGTTAATGAAGTAGATCAAGCTGAAGATGTTGTTGAAGAAAGTAAAAATGTTGAGGAGATTATGGGAATGATTGAAGAAATTGTTGAAACTGAAGAACAAATTGAATTCAATGAGAATGTTCAAGATTTTGAAGTATTTGAAGCTGAGATACACAATGATTTTTTAAGCTTGCCTCAACAAGATACTCATGTGGCTGAAGAAACAAATTTTCAGCAGATTATTGAAGAGTTGAAAGAGGAAAACTCTAAGCAATTGAAGCTCATAGAGGAATTAAAAGAAGAAAATGAGAAGTTGAAAGAAGATCTACAAAAGAAAGATGAAGTAATTGTTGATCTTGAGAAAAATAAAGAAGATAATGTAAAAACTTTTGATGTTATGATGAAAGATTATGATCTAATGGAAGAAAAATTCAATAAGTTGAAAGAAGAAAATGAAGCTTTAAAACAAGAAATAAAAATAATTAAAGAAAGTCAAAAGTCTTTGTCTCCAGAACTTATGATTATTTCTGAAATCACTCCAATAGATGTTGAAAAGATAGCTGAAATAGATAAAGGTAACAGGAAAATTGATGATATAGATGTTTCAGTTTTACATGAATCATCAACAAAAATGCAAAAGATTGTTGATGAACCTGCAAGTGTAGAAGAAAAAGAGTCAGATATTCAAGAAACCATAGGAGCTCTTGATGATCTAGAAGCTGAGTTTGGTGATGACTGGTATGATGAGGTTTTAGAAGATGAAGATTTAGTTGAAGCTAATGTTGATGAAATTTTTTCACCAATTGAGACAATACAAGAAGAAGTACCTGTAGACATTGAAGACAGATATAACTATTTGATCAAGATAAAGTATAATCAAGTTTTCTTGATGGATTAACAGTATCTCAAATTAATGAATAGTTTGAGAAGTGTATTACTGCTGAATCTGTTGCTCCTATTGATCCTGACGAGATAGTTATAGAGCATGGAGAGTGGAATCCTCTTCAAGAGAACATAAATATTGAGAAACTTTCAACATCTGAGTTATATCTTCTTAATCATGATGACATGAATGTTACTGCTTTAAGAGTGTGGCTACAATCAAGAAATTATCCATGGAAGAAGCTTAATAGATTAAAAGCAGGCTCTTTAATAAATTTGGTGAGAAGTGTTCAAGCAACGGAGAAGCAAACAAATAAAATGATTGTACTTGACATGGATAATCCACAATATTTAGAGATAACAAAGAGAATGAGGATTTTTAAACCTCAAGTGATTAAATCCATGGCGATGAAGAGTAGTGTGTATGAAAGAAGGAAAGAGCTAATGAAAATGTTTCCTGAAACCGAGAGACAAGCATATCAAGTTTCAACTGAACAGAAGCAATTATGGAATAAAGCTCGAACAGCAGGTGATTTGGTTCGTAATGTGTTACAGAAAGGACAATCAATTTCAGAGTTGCTTAATGCAATGATTGTTCCTGACACGACCAATGAAGTAAAGATTGTGGCATGGAAATACGACGAGGTATTTGATGCATTTTTGATAAAAAGAGTTAATGCAATTTGTGATGTATAGTTAATGAAGAAGTTATTGAAGAAAGTCATGAAGATGTTAATGAAGTAGATCAAGCTGAAGATGTTGTTGAAGAAAGTAAAAATGTTGAGGAGATTATGGGAATGATTGAAGAAATTGTTGAAACTGAAGAACAAATTGAATTCAATGAGAATGTTCAAGATTTTGAAGTATTTGAAGCTGAGATACACAATGATTTTTTAAGCTTGCCTCAACAAGATACTCATGTGGCTGAAGAAACAAATTTTCAGCAGATTATTGAAGAGTTGAAAGAAGAAAACTCTAAGCAATTGAAGCTCATAGAGGAATTAAAAGAAGAAAATGAGAAGTTGAAAGAAGATCTACAAAAGAAAGATGAAGTAATTGTTGATCTTGAGAAAAATAAAGAAGATAATGTAAAAACTTTTGATGTTATGATGAAAGATTATGATCTAATGGAAGAAAAATTCAATAAGTTGAAAGAAGAAAATGAAGCTTTAAAACAAGAAATAAAAATAATTAAAGAAAGTCAAAAGTCTTTGTCTCCAGAACTTATGATTATTTCTGAAATCACTCCAATAGATGTTGAAAAGATAGCTGAAATAGATAAAGGTAACAGGAAAATTGATGATATAGATGTTTCAGTTTTACATGAATCATCAACAAAAATGCAAAAGATTGTTGATGAACCTGCAAGTGTAGAAGAAAAAGAGTCAGATATTCAAGAAACCATAGGAGCTCTTGATGATCTAGAAGCTGAGTTTGGTGATGACTGGTATGATGAGGTTTTAGAAGATGAAGATTTAGTTGAAGCTAATGTTGATGAAATTTTTTCACCAATTGAGACAATACAAGAAGAAGTACCTGTAGACATTGAAGACAGATATAACTATTTGATCAAGATAAAGTATAATCAAGTTTTCTTGATGGATTAACAGTATCTCAAATTAATGAATAGTTTGAGAAGTGTATTACTGCTGAATCTGTTGCTCCTATTGATCCTGACGAGATAGTTATAGAGCATGGAGAGTGGAATCCTCTTCAAGAGAACATAAATATTGAGAAACTTTCAACATCTGAGTTATATCTTCTTAATCATGATGACATGAATGTTACTGCTTTAAGAGTGTGGCTACAATCAAGAAATTATCCATGGAAGAAGCTTAATAGATTAAAAGCAGGCTCTTTAATAAATTTGGTGAGAAGTGTTCAAGCAACGGAGAAGCAAACAAATAAAATGATTGTACTTGACATGGATAATCCACAATATTTAGAGATAACAAAGAGAATGAGGATTTTTAAACCTCAAGTGATTAAATCCATGGCGATGAAGAGTAGTGTGTATGAAAGAAGGAAAGAGCTAATGAAAATGTTTCCTGAAACCGAGAGACAAGCATATCAAGTTTCAACTGAACAGAAGCAATTATGGAATAAAGCTCGAACAGCAGGTGATTTGGTTCGTAATGTGTTACAGAAAGGACAATCAATTTCAGAGTTGCTTAATGCAATGATTGTTCCTGACACGACCAATGAAGTAAAGATTGTGGCATGGAAATACGACGAGGTATTTGATGCATTTTTGATAAAAAGAGTTAATGCAATTTGTGATGTATAGTTAATGAAGAAGTTATTGAAGAAAGTCATGAAGATGTTAATGAAGTAGATCAGGCTGAAGATGTTGTTGAAGAAAGTAAAAATGTTGAGGAGATTATGGGAATGATTGAAGAAATTGTTGAAACTGAAGAACAAATTGAATTCAATGAGAATGTTCAAGATTTTGAAGTATTTGAAGCTGAGATACACAATGATTTTTTAAGCTTGCCTCAACAAGATACTCATGTGGCTGAAGAAACAAATTTTCAGCAGATTATTGAAGAGTTGAAAGAAGAAAACTCTAAGCAATTGAAGCTCATAGAGGAATTAAAAGAAGAAAATGAGAAGTTGAAAGAAGATCTACAAAAGAAAGATGAAGTAATTGTTGATCTTGAGAAAAATAAAGAAGATAATGTAAAAACTTTTGATGTTATGATGAAAGATTATGATCTAATGGAAGAAAAATTCAATAAGTTGAAAGAAGAAAATGAAGCTTTAAAACAAGAAATAAAAATAATTAAAGAAAGTCAAAAGTCTTTGTCTCCAGAACTTATGATTATTTCTGAAATCACTCCAATAGATGTTGAAAAGATAGCTGAAATAGATAAAGGTAACAGGAAAATTGATGATATAGATGTTTCAGTTTTACATGAATCATCAACAAAAATGCAAAAGATTGTTGATGAACCTGCAAGTGTAGAAGAAAAAGAGTCAGATATTCAAGAAACCATAGGAGCTCTTGATGATCTAGAAGCTGAGTTTGGTGATGACTGGTATGATGAGGTTTTAGAAGATGAAGATTTAGTTGAAGCTAATGTTGATGAAATTTTTTCACCAATTGAGACAATACAAGAAGAAGTACCTGTAGACATTGAAGACAGATATAACTATTTGATCAAGATAAAGTATAATCAAGTTTTCTTGATGGATTAACAGTATCTCAAATTAATGAATAGTTTGAGAAGTGTATTACTGCTGAATCTGTTGCTCCTATTGATCCTGACGAGATAGTTATAGAGCATGGAGAGTGGAATCCTCTTCAAGAGAACATAAATATTGAGAAACTTTCAACATCTGAGTTATATCTTCTTAATCATGATGACATGAATGTTACTGCTTTAAGAGTGTGGCTACAATCAAGAAATTATCCATGGAAGAAGCTTAATAGATTAAAAGCAGGCTCTTTAATAAATTTGGTGAGAAGTGTTCAAGCAACGGAGAAGCAAACAAATAAAATGATTGTACTTGACATGGATAATCCACAATATTTAGAGATAACAAAGAGAATGAGGATTTTTAAACCTCAAGTGATTAAATCCATGGCGATGAAGAGTAGTGTGTATGAAAGAAGGAAAGAGCTAATGAAAATGTTTCCTGAAACCGAGAGACAAGCATATCAAGTTTCAACTGAACAGAAGCAATTATGGAATAAAGCTCGAACAGCAGGTGATTTGGTTCGTAATGTGTTACAGAAAGGACAATCAATTTCAGAGTTGCTTAATGCAATGATTGTTCCTGACACGACCAATGAAGTAAAGATTGTGGCATGGAAATACGACGAGGTATTTGATGCATTTTTGATAAAAAGAGTTAATGCAATTTGTGATGTATAGTTAATGAAGAAGTTATTGAAGAAAGTCATGAAGATGTTAATGAAGTAGATCAGGCTGAAGATGTTGTTGAAGAAAGTAAAAATGTTGAGGAGATTATGGGAATGATTGAAGAAATTGTTGAAACTGAAGAACAAATTGAATTCAATGAGAATGTTCAAGATTTTGAAGTATTTGAAGCTGAGATACACAATGATTTTTTAAGCTTGCCTCAACAAGATACTCATGTGGCTGAAGAAACAAATTTTCAGCAGATTATTGAAGAGTTGAAAGAAGAAAACTCTAAGCAATTGAAGCTCATAGAGGAATTAAAAGAAGAAAATGAGAAGTTGAAAGAAGATCTACAAAAGAAAGATGAAGTAATTGTTGATCTTGAGAAAAATAAAGAAGATAATGTAAAAACTTTTGATGTTATGATGAAAGATTATGATCTAATGGAAGAAAAATTCAATAAGTTGAAAGAAGAAAATGAAGCTTTAAAACAAGAAATAAAAATAATTAAAGAAAGTCAAAAGTCTTTGTCTCCAGAACTTATGATTATTTCTGAAATCACTCCAATAGATGTTGAAAAGATAGCTGAAATAGATAAAGGTAACAGGAAAATTGATGATATAGATGTTTCAGTTTTACATGAATCATCAACAAAAATGCAAAAGATTGTTGATGAACCTGCAAGTGTAGAAGAAAAAGAGTCAGATATTCAAGAAACCATAGGAGCTCTTGATGATCTAGAAGCTGAGTTTGGTGATGACTGGTATGATGAGGTTTTAGAAGATGAAGATTTAGTTGAAGCTAATGTTGATGAAATTTTTTCACCAATTGAGACAATACAAGAAGAAGTACCTGTAGACATTGAAGACAGATATAACTATTTGATCAAGATAAAGTATAATCAAGTTTTCTTGATGGATTAACAGTATCTCAAATTAATGAATAGTTTGAGAAGTGTATTACTGCTGAATCTGTTGCTCCTATTGATCCTGACGAGATAGTTATAGAGCATGGAGAGTGGAATCCTCTTCAAGAGAACATAAATATTGAGAAACTTTCAACATCTGAGTTATATCTTCTTAATCATGATGACATGAATGTTACTGCTTTAAGAGTGTGGCTACAATCAAGAAATTATCCATGGAAGAAGCTTAATAGATTAAAAGCAGGCTCTTTAATAAATTTGGTGAGAAGTGTTCAAGCAACGGAGAAGCAAACAAATAAAATGATTGTACTTGACATGGATAATCCACAATATTTAGAGATAACAAAGAGAATGAGGATTTTTAAACCTCAAGTGATTAAATCCATGGCGATGAAGAGTAGTGTGTATGAAAGAAGGAAAGAGCTAATGAAAATGTTTCCTGAAACCGAGAGACAAGCATATCAAGTTTCAACTGAACAGAAGCAATTATGGAATAAAGCTCGAACAGCAGGTGATTTGGTTCGTAATGTGTTACAGAAAGGACAATCAATTTCAGAGTTGCTTAATGCAATGATTGTTCCTGACACGACCAATGAAGTAAAGATTGTGGCATGGAAATACGACGAGGTATTTGATGCATTTTTGATAAAAAGAGTTAATGCAATTTGTGATGTATAGTTAATAAGAAGTTATTGAAGAAAGTCATGAAGATGTTAATGAAGTAGATCAGGCTGAAGATGTTGTTGAAGAAAGTAAAAATGTTGAGGAGATTATGGGAATGATTGAAGAAATTGTTGAAACTGAAGAACAAATTGAATTCAATGAGAATGTTCAAGATTTTGAAGTATTTGAAGCTGAGATACACAATGATTTTTTAAGCTTGCCTCAACAAGATACTCATGTGGCTGAAGAAACAAATTTTCAGCAGATTATTGAAGAGTTGAAAGAAGAAAACTCTAAGCAATTGAAGCTCATAGAGGAATTAAAAGAAGAAAATGAGAAGTTGAAAGAAGATCTACAAAAGAAAGATGAAGTAATTGTTGATCTTGAGAAAAATAAAGAAGATAATGTAAAAACTTTTGATGTTATGATGAAAGATTATGATCTAATGGAAGAAAAATTCAATAAGTTGAAAGAAGAAAATGAAGCTTTAAAACAAGAAATAAAAATAATTAAAGAAAGTCAAAAGTCTTTGTCTCCAGAACTTATGATTATTTCTGAAATCACTCCAATAGATGTTGAAAAGATAGCTGAAATAGATAAAGGTAACAGGAAAATTGATGATATAGATGTTTCAGTTTTACATGAATCATCAACAAAAATGCAAAAGATTGTTGATGAACCTGCAAGTGTAGAAGAAAAAGAGTCAGATATTCAAGAAACCATAGGAGCTCTTGATGATCTAGAAGCTGAGTTTGGTGATGACTGGTATGATGAGGTTTTAGAAGATGAAGATTTAGTTGAAGCTAATGTTGATGAAATTTTTTCACCAATTGAGACAATACAAGAAGAAGTACCTGTAGACATTGAAGACAGATATAACTATTTGATCAAGATAAAGTATAATCAAGTTTTCTTGATGGATTAACAGTATCTCAAATTAATGAATAGTTTGAGAAGTGTATTACTGCTGAATCTGTTGCTCCTATTGATCCTGACGAGATAGTTATAGAGCATGGAGAGTGGAATCCTCTTCAAGAGAACATAAATATTGAGAAACTTTCAACATCTGAGTTATATCTTCTTAATCATGATGACATGAATGTTACTGCTTTAAGAGTGTGGCTACAATCAAGAAATTATCCATGGAAGAAGCTTAATAGATTAAAAGCAGGCTCTTTAATAAATTTGGTGAGAAGTGTTCAAGCAACGGAGAAGCAAACAAATAAAATGATTGTACTTGACATGGATAATCCACAATATTTAGAGATAACAAAGAGAATGAGGATTTTTAAACCTCAAGTGATTAAATCCATGGCGATGAAGAGTAGTGTGTATGAAAGAAGGAAAGAGCTAATGAAAATGTTTCCTGAAACCGAGAGACAAGCATATCAAGTTTCAACTGAACAGAAGCAATTATGGAATAAAGCTCGAACAGCAGGTGATTTGGTTCGTAATGTGTTACAGAAAGGACAATCAATTTCAGAGTTGCTTAATGCAATGATTGTTCCTGACACGACCAAGGAAGTAAAGATTGTGGCATGGAAATACGACGAGGTATTTGATGCATTTTTGATAAAAAGAGTTAATGCAATTTGTGATGTATAGTTAATAAAGAAGTTATTGAAGAAAGTCATGAAGATGTTAATGAAGTAGATCAGGCTGAAGATGTTGTTGAAGAAAGTAAAAATGTTGAGGAGATTATGGGAATGATTGAAGAAATTGTTGAAACTGAAGAACAAATTGAATTCAATGAGAATGTTCAAGATTTTGAAGTATTTGAAGCTGAGATACACAATGATTTTTTAAGCTTGCCTCAACAAGATACTCATGTGGCTGAAGAAACAAATTTTCAGCAGATTATTGAAGAGTTGAAAGAAGAAAACTCTAAGCAATTAAGCTCATAGAGGAATTAAAAGAAGAAAATGAGAAGTTGAAAGAAGATCTACAAAAGAAAGATGAAGTAATTGTTGATCTTGAGAAAAATAAAGAAGATAATGTAAAAACTTTTGATGTTATGATGAAAGATTATGATCTAATGGAAGAAAAATTCAATAAGTTGAAAGAAGAAAATGAAGCTTTAAAACAAGAAATAAAAATAATTAAAGAAAGTCAAAAGTCTTTGTCTCCAGAACTTATGATTATTTCTGAAATCACTCCAATAGATGTTGAAAAGATAGCTGAAATAGATAAAGGTAACAGGAAAATTGATGATATAGATGTTTCAGTTTTACATGAATCATCAACAAAAATGCAAAAGATTGTTGATGAACCTGCAAGTGTAGAAGAAAAAGAGTCAGATATTCAAGAAACCATAGGAGCTCTTGATGATCTAGAAGCTGAGTTTGGTGATGACTGGTATGATGAGGTTTTAGAAGATGAAGATTTAGTTGAAGCTAATGTTGATGAAATTTTTTCACCAATTGAGACAATACAAGAAGAAGTACCTGTAGACATTGAAGACAGATATAACTATTTGATCAAGATAAAGTATAATCAAGTTTTCTTGATGGATTAACAGTATCTCAAATTAATGAATAGTTTGAGAAGTGTATTACTGCTGAATCTGTTGCTCCTATTGATCATGACGAGATAGTTATAGAGCATGGAGAGTGGAATCCTCTTCAAGAGAACATAAATATTGAGAAACTTTCAACATCTGAGTTATATCTTCTTAATCATGATGACATGAATGTTACTGCTTTAAGAGTGTGGCTACAATCAAGAAATTATCCATGGAAGAAGCTTAATAGATTAAAAGCAGGCTCTTTAATAAATTTGGTGAGAAATGTTCAAGCAACGGAGAAGCAAACAAATAAAATGATTGTACTTGACATGGATAATCCACAATATTTAGAGATAACAAAGAGAATGAGGATTTTTAAACCTCAAGTGATTAAATCCATGGCGATGAAGAGTAGTGTGTATGAAAGAAGGAAAGAGCTAATGAAAATGTTTCCTGAAACCGAGAGACAAGCATATCAAGTTTCAACTGAACAGAAGCAATTATGGAATAAAGCTCGAACAGCAGGTGATTTGGTTCGTAATGTGTTACAGAAAGGACAATCAATTTCAGAGTTGCTTAATGCAATGATTGTTCCTGACACGACCAAGGAAGTAAAGATTGTGGCATGGAAATACGACGAGGTATTTGATGCATTTTTGATAAAAAGAGTTAATGCAATTTGTGATGTATAGTTAATAAAGAAGTTATTGAAGAAAGTCATGAAGATGTTAATGAAGTAGATCAGGCTGAAGATGTTGTTGAAGAAAGTAAAAATGTTGAGGAGATTATGGGAATGATTGAAGAAATTGTTGAAACTGAAGAACAAATTGAATTCAATGAGAATGTTCAAGATTTTGAAGTATTTGAAGCTGAGATACACAATGATTTTTTAAGCTTGCCTCAACAAGATACTCATGTGGCTGAAGAAACAAATTTTCAGCAGATTATTGAAGAGTTGAAAGAAGAAAACACTAAGCAATTAAAGCTCATAGAGGAATTAAAAGAAGAAAATGAGAAGTTGAAAGAAGATCTACAAAAGAAAGATGAAGTAATTGTTGATCTTGAGAAAAATAAAGAAGATAATGTAAAAACTTTTGATGTTATGATGAAAGATTATGATCTAATGGAAGAAAAATTCAATAAGTTGAAAGAAGAAAATGAAGCTTTAAAACAAGAAATAAAATAATTAAAGAAAGTCAAAAGTCTTTGTCTCCAGAACTTATGATTATTTCTGAAATCACTCCAATAGATGTTGAAAAGATAGTTGAAATAGATAAAGGTAACAGGAAAATTGATGATATAGATGTTTCAGTTTTACATGAATCATCAACAAAAATGCAAAAGATTGTTGATGAACCTGCAAGTGTAGAAGAAAAAGAGTCAGATATTCAAGAAACCATAGGAGCTCTTGATGATCTAGAAGCTGAGTTTGGTGATGACTGGTATGATGAGGTTTTAGAAGATGAAGATTTAGTTGAAGCTAATGTTGATGAAATTTTTTCACCAATTGAGACAATACAAGAAGAAGTACCTCTAGACATTGAAGACAGATATAACTATTTGATCAAGATAAAGTATAATCAAGTTTTCTTGATGGATTAACAGTATCTCAAATTAATGAATAGTTTGAGAAGTGTATTACTACTGAATCTGTTGCTCCTATTGATCCTGACGAGATAGTTATAGAGCATGGAGAGTGGAATCCTCTTCAAGAGAACATAAATATTGAGAAACTTTCAACATCTGAGTTATATCTTCCTAATCATGATGACATGAATGTAACTGCTTTAAGATTGTCGCTACAATCAAGAATTTATCCATGGAAGAAGCTTAATAGATTAAAAGCAGGCTCTTTAAGAAATTTGGTGAGAAGTGTTCAAGCAACGGAGAAGCAAACAAATAAAATGATTGTACTTGACATGGATAATCCACAATATTTAGAGATAACAAAGAGAACGAGGATTTTAAAACCTCAAGTGATTAAATCCATGGCGATGAAGAGTAGTGTGTATGAAAGAAGGAAAGAGCTAATGAAAATGTTTCCTGAAACTGAGAGACAAGCATATCAAGTTTCAATTGAACAGAAGCAATTATGTAATAAAGCTCGAACAGCAGGTGATTTGGTTCGTAATGTGTTACAGAAAGGACAATCAATTTTAGAGTTGCTTAATGCAATGATTGTTCCTTACACGACCAAGGAAGTAAAGATTGTGGCATGGAAATACGACAAGGTATTTGATGCATTTTTGATAAAAAAGAGTTAATGCAATTTGTGATGTATATCATTTTTTCTCGAGCATTATAAACGTACCAGTTCAAGATTTGAAGGAGTTGAATAAACTGCCTTTAATCAATCCGACTAAAGCAAGTCGAGGAAAAAAATTTATATAGTTATTAAACAGAGGTATAAGCAGAATAAGTTCATTTTTACAAACGAGATGTGACCATGAAGATAAAGAATATTTTCAGTGATTGAAAAAGAAAAGAAAAGATGGTGATAAAGATGTTAGAGAAGAAAAATTTTTGGATGCTTTTAGCGATCAATACTTTGAGAAGGTAACTAATCCTGGCTTGAAAGTTATTGATGGAAATCAAAAGTCAAAACCAATTTTAAGATGGTTCTACAACACTAATACGTTTGAGTTAAAGTTAGTTCGAGATCTAGACGATTGGGATCGTGACATGATTTCATTGTTTGGTGTATTCGAATTGAAACTCTTACATCCTAGCTACATCTCATTTTTGTCTATCCAGAAGTTTGAAAGAGTTGTACCAGAAGTTGCAGAAAATGACAAAAAGTATTTCTTGTCAATTATCAAAGTTATGAATGCTGCTATGGAGAGAATATCTCTAAGAAAAGCCTTAGCTTATGAAAATATAGTTAAGAAGGATATCAAGGAAATAGAATTCATGAGGATCTCGAGTAAAGGAGTGTTGGAAATTCATTCCAAAGAGTATCCAAAGCCAATTGAATTTTATGCTAATATTGATATCGCAAGTTTATCTAAACAAACATTGGAGGTGATGAATCAAATGGAAATCAAGACGAATGAATCAAAACCGGAGCAAGGAATTTTAGCGAGCAAGTTCAAGTCTGCAATTGCTAAAGCCTTGACAGAACAAGAGCTATACAAGGAGAAGCCAATGTTAAAGATCAAAGAAGAACTAGAAGATTATTTTAATGTTTGAAGAATGAAGATGTAACACCCGGAAAATTTTAAAGACGAGAAAGAGGAATAAAAGCAGATAAAAAGGAAGGAAACACAATTTAACCTATGTTGAGGGGCTAAATGTGTCAAAAAGGACAAAAAGAATAAAAGTGGGTGTAAAAAGGTGATGGCCGCCCACACCTTCCTGCACATTTCACTTCAACCGGATTTTCTTGAGAGAGAAAGGAGAAGAGCTGAATTTTGGATTTTGAAGAAAGAAGAAGGAGAATTCGAATTCAAGGTAAGAATTCTTGGTTTTAAGTTGTTCTTGGCTGGCCTATGCCTCGGTTGCATGCTTATATGTGTTTTGCTATGTTCGGGTGTGTGTTTTTGGTTGGTTTCTAGGTGGTAGAACTCATAGTGCAGACGGGTTTGAAGGAAGTCATACTCAAAGGCTGCAAAGGTGAGTTCTATATCCCCGGTTTCTATGATTTAAACCTGTTTTGGGGCTGGAAATACATGTAAATAACTTTTAATATGTCCAGTATTTTGTATCGTAAGTTTGGCCCTGTTCTTTTATTGGGTGTGTTTGGGCCTGCATATTTTGCTCGGTTTATGTGGTTGTATGCTTGTTGTCTGAGAGATTAGCATGCTAGATCGGTGTGATGAATGTATAAGAATGAGGATTGGCAACTGATTTTAGTATAAGATGCAGTTTCAGGTTATTGATCATCTACATTAAGTTTGAATATTTGCATGTGTTGTTCATCCGCATTTGTTGTATGTTCATTCGCATTTGTTTGTCCATGCGCATTTGCTTCAGTCATCCGCATTTGGTTCATGAGCATTTCTTTGGGACACTTGGAATATTTTCTGAGGTGTTCATCCGCATTGGTTTATTCATCCACATTTGTTGTCTGTTCATCCGCATTTGTTTCTCATCCGCATTTCTTTAAGGAGGCAGAATTTTTTGAGATTTTGGGATGTAGTGCTTAAGTGATGAGAAAGGAGGTTTTATGGGGACTGTGCTTGTTTATGTTTTGCATGCTTTGTATGCTGTTGTGATGATGTGGTTCTATGTAATGTTTATGTCGTGACCTTACATGGTGTGACATAAGTATATGCTATGTAAAGTATTAATTAACGAAAGTGGAAGATAACTAATGAGATGTAAGAATTAATGCATGCATTAATGAACGATCGGAAGTAAGAAAAGTCTTGCAAGCACTGTAAGGAGGTTCACACCCAGTGAAGGGTGTTAGCTTAACTGTGTGCGGGTTAGCTACCCCAGAAGGATGCACACTGGGGTCTAGTCTTTGTGACTGACCATACGTACGGGACCATTGTCGCTTACCCCGGTGCTGGGCCCGCCTCGGGCATGATGTTTGAAGTCTATTATTAGTCTTCGGTCCAGTACCCGCCTGTGCATGATGTTTGGGGTATAGCACATGGCATGGTCCAAATGATGATACCCCGGTGCTGGGCCCGCCTCGGGCATGATGTTTGAAGTCTATTTATAGTCTTCGGTCCAGTACCCGCCTTGTGCATGATGTTTGGGGTATAGCTCGAGGCATTAGCCTAGAGCATAGAGAAGTGAAAGTAATAATGATCGAACGAAATTTACGATAAGTGAATGAATGAATGTAAGTTGAAGAAGATGAAAGATAATAATGAGATTATCTATTTGTACGTATGATGTATGATCGCTTACGAAGTAATGTATGGTTTTAATCGAAAGAAAAGTATTTTATTTATAAAACTAGAACTCACTCAGCAACGCTGACTTTTATGTGTTTCCAGTTGGCAGGTAATTGTTGCTAAGGATGGCACGGGGCAGCTACTTGGCATTTTTGGATGGCATTCGTTGTTTAGAATTATAATGTTTTTGTGATATAATGCAAATTATGATATTTTGTAATAGTTAACCACAATGTATTATTTTGCAAAAGCAATTATAATGAAATGGTTTGTTTAAAAGAATTCCGCTGTAATGTTTTGGATATAGTAAATGTAAATTATATGTTTTATGTGCGATGATTGTCCAGCTGTAAGCGTCCCGGGAACGGGGCTTTACAAGTTGGTATCAAAGCCAAAGCTTAAGTGAAACGGGTAAATATTTTCAAAAGAAACCTAAACTTAAACTGAGAATGGGACAAAGGGAAGGGATGCCAGTCCGAGTAGCTGCGTGCCATCAGGTATTTTCTTAATGTTAACCGGTATTACGTGCGCATGTTATGTGATTTATGTGCTTCTTAGTATATTTAGATACTGATGAAGTCAGAATAGGAAATGCTTGGGGTATGAAGAGTAAAGTAAGTGGCTAATCACAACTGGCCACTGTAATTAGGGACTTACTATACTTGACATAAACTGAGTTGTTACCTTGAATGACTGTGTTGGTGTTTGAATTGTATAGCGTGTTAGAGGATGGCCGGCGGTAGATCATCGAAGGCTTCTCGAGGTGGAGGTCGTGGTGGACGTGGTGCTGGACCACGGGTCACAAGAGGAAGGCCAAGGGCAGAAGAGGTGTCACGAAGAGCCCGAGACCCCTCATCCAGAGGGTGGTGATGAAAGTGCTAACTTAAGGGCCTCGGTGAAGGAGGCTATTGTAGAGGAGGTGCATCAGGTCATGCAGACGATCTTACCATCTGTGGTGACCGAAGTAATAAAGGCTGTAAGAGAAGGGGAAAGGAAGGAGAGGAACCGGTCCTCTGGAGTAAGGGAGCAACCGGGGACTGAGACGGTTGTCTCTACTGATTAGGAAGAGGAAGAAGAGCCTGAGTTGGAGGCAGCACGAGGCTGTAACTATGGGGCATTTCAAAGATGCAAGCCCCCACTGCTGCTCATCGGTGGGTGAGAGAGATGGAAGCTGTTCTAGATATCAGCGAGTGCCGGGAAGATCAAAAGGTGAAGTTCGCCACCCACTCATTTGTGGATTCGGCCCTCTGTTGGTGGGATAATATTGTCCAGGCCGAGGGTAGTAGAGCGATTGGCAGGATGAGGTGGAATGATTTGAAGAAACTGGTGATCGAGGAGTTTTGTCCTCACCGAGAGCTCGACAAGGTTGAGAGGGAGTTCCTACAGCTGGAGGCGGAAACCATGACACATCAGCAATATACCACCAAATTCAATGAGATGGCACGGCTGGTGCCTGATACCCTTGTCATGGAAGATTAAGAGATACATTCAGGCCTTGCCGGCGGACATCCGCAGGCACATGATCGCCGCCCGACCGAGCATGTTTAGGTCAGTGGTTGATCTGGCAGGGAGGCTGTATGATGAACGGGAAGTGGTGGTGGCTGAGGTGAGTAAGAAAGGTGGTGGTGACCAGAACTGGAACAGGAAGAGGTTTGGTAGGGGTGGTGTCCGGACAAACATCAAGCGTGCACAGGTGGATGACCGTCGTGTGGTCACATCTGGTGCGGGGTCGAAGAGGTGTGACAAATGTGGAAAGGAGCATTTTGGAGAATGTAGGCGGGGATTGAATGTATGTTTCCTGTGTGGGAGGACAGGGTATATAGCAAAGGATTGTCGTATGGCCAGATGTTTTAACTGTGGTGGAGAGGGTCACATGAGCAGGGAATGCAAGGAGCCAAGGGCTGAGAGTCCCGGAGCGAAGAAGACGTCCGAAACCGAAGGACAGAAAGCAATTGCCAGAGCATTCATGATGACCTAGGAGGAGGCTAGGACGGACCCTGATGTTGTGTCAGGTACGTTCCTAGTAAACCAAACTCTTGTCTCCGTGTTATTTGACTCCGGTGCTAGTAAGAGCTTCATTTCTGCTGCCTTTTGTGCTAAGTTGCCTTTAAGGAGTAGGAGTATTGACGAGCCCCTCGATGTAGAAACTGCCATAGGTAAGTCTACCAGGATTTCTGAGATGATGGAAGGTTGTGTCATAGAAGTAGAAGGTCACAAATTTCCGGTTAGACCATTCGTGATGACCTTAGGCGGTTTCGATGTAGTCCTGGGAATGGACTGGTTAGCGGCCTACGAGGCGAATATCGTATGTCGCAAGAAGATGATTGGACTGACAGCGCCTGACGGGAGTTTTTGTGACGATCTACGGTGATCAAGTTACAACCATTCCGAAGGTGATTTCAATGGCGGTGGCGGGAAAGTGCATGAGGCGTGGATGTAGTGCCTACTTGGCCTACGTGAAGGATGTAGATACGCCAACACCACAACTGTCAGATGTACCAGTTGTGTGTGAGTTCCCAGATGTGTTTCCCAAAGACTTACCAGATGTGCCACCGGACCGCGAGATCGAGTTCCAGATTGACTTGATACCCGATGCTCAACCTGTTGCTAAAGCACCGTATGGGTTGGCTCCGACCGAGATGAAGGAATTGATGGAGCAACTGCAAGAGTTGCTTGATAAGGGGTTCATTAGACCGAGTATCTCTCCATGGGGTGCCTCGGTTTTGTTTGTAAAGAAGAAGGATGTAGTATGAGGATGTGTATTGACTATCGCGAGCTGAACAAATTGATGGTGAAGAATCGGTATCCATTGCCAAGGATTGATGACCTGTTTGATCAGCTCCAAAAGTGCCAGTTGGTTTTCGAGAATAGATCTCCGATCTGGTTACCATCAATTGAAGGTGAAAGAGCAGGATATTCCTAAAACAGCTTTTCGTACGCGTTATGGACACTACGAGTCTCTCGTTATGTCTTTCAGTTTAACCAACGCACCAGCTGCTTTTATGGATCTAATGAATCGAGTGTGTTGGCCGATGTTGGATAAATCAGTGATTGTGTTCATCGATGATATCTTGATTTATTCGAAGAGCGAGGTGGAACATGCCGGTCACATTCGAGAGGTGTTAGAGACGTTGAGAAGGGAGAAGTTGTATGCTAAGTTCTCCAAGTGCGTGTTCTGGTTGAGCGAGGTTCAGTTTTTGGGTCACGTGGTGAATCCCGAGGGGATTGTGGTGGACCCAGCAAAAGTGGAAGCTGTGATGCAATGGAAGTCTCCTAGGACGCCATCTGAGATCCGTAGTTTCTTGGGGTTGGCGGGCTATTATAGAAGATTCATCCAAGACTTCTCTAAGATAGCTTCTCCACTGACCAAGTTGACCTGTAAGGATGTGAAGTTTGTTTGGGGTCAAGAGCAAGAGAAGGCTTTCGAAGAGTTGAAGACGAGGTTGACTCAAGCTCCTGTCTTATCATTACCCGAAGGGAGCGATTATTTGGTGGTTTATTCAGATGCTTCTTACTCGGGTTTGGGTTGCGTACTGATACAGCGAGGAAAGGTTAGAGCTTACGCATCCCAAAATTGAAGGTTCATGAGGTTAATTACCCTACTCATGATTTGGAGCTAGCAGCTGTGGTCTTTGCGTTAAAAATTTGGAGGCACTACCTGTACGGGATGAGGTGCACCATCTTCACTGACCACAAGAGCTTGAAGTACTTCTTCGAGCAGGAGGATTTGAACATGAGGCAAAGGAGATGGTTGGAACTGATAAAGGATTATGATTGTGAAATCCATTACCATCCGGGCAAAGCCAACGTAGTGGCGGATGCCCTTAGCCGAAAGGAGAGGCCTGAACCAATCCGGGTGAAGGCTTACCAATTGATTTTGACCTCCGATGTGATGAAGAAGGTTAAGGAGTTTCAAGATGAGGCGTTGAAGGAAGATCATCTTAACTCTGAAAGGATGAGTGGTCTAGTCGTAGAATTGGGTGAAAACACTCTCGGTGTTAGAACCCGATTAAGACGGATGTGGATTCCTCGTTACGGGGATTTACGTGGGAGGATTATGGATGAAGCTCATAAGACTCGATACTCCATTCATCCTGGTGCTACAAAGATGTATCAAGACATGAAGAAAGATTTTTGGTGGCTGGGTATGAAGCGCGATGTAGCAGAGTATGTGAGTAAGTGTCTTACTTGCTTGCAAGTGAAGGCCGAGCATCAGAAGCCGTATGAGAAGATCCAACCTTTGGATATACCCGTGTGGAAGTGGGAGCATATCACCATGGACTTTATCACGAAGCTACTGCGTACCGTGAAGGGGTACGATGCCATATGGGTGATAGTCGACCGTCTGATGAAGAGTGCTCACTTCCTACCAATCCGAGAGACGTATTAATCTGAGAAGTTAGCAGATCTATTCATCAGGGAGATTGTAACTCGTCACGGTGTGCCGGTGTCTATTTTTTCTGATCGTGACACTCGGTTTACATGTAAGTTCCGGAAGAGATTTCATGATGCAATGGGGATGAGGTTACACATCAGCACGACTTATCATCCACAGACGGATGGTCAGTCAGGAGAGAACCATTCAGACACTTGAGGATATGCTTCGGGCATGCGTCATTGATTTTGGTGGTAGTTGGGATGACCACTTACCATTAGCTGAGTTCTCATATAATAACGGTTATCATGCCAACATTGGTATGCCCCCTTATGAGATGTTGTATGGTAGGAGATGCAGAACACCCGTTTGTTAGGGTGATATTAGTCAGAAGGAGTTAGGAAGTATTGAGGTGATTGAGGCTACGACTGAGAAGCTTGAAAAGATCAAAGCCTTTATGAAGGCAGCCAAAGATAGGCAGAAGTCGTATGCCGATAAGAGACGTAGACCAATTGAATTCCAGGTGGGCGATAGAGTTATGTTGAAAGTATCGCCTTGGAAAGGTATCATTCGGTTTAGAAAGCGGGGCAAGTTGAGCCCGAGATACGTAGGGCCTTTCCGAATCATTGCTCGAGTAGGAGATGTGGCCTATAGGTTGGAGTTACCCAATGAGTTAAGTGGAATTCACCTGACATTCCATGTATCTCATCTGCGAAAGTGTTTAGCTGACGAGGATATGGTTGTACCACTGGGGGACATTGAAGTTGATGAAAGGCTCAATTATGTGGAGCAACCAGTGGCAATCATTGACCGCAAGGAGAAACAGTTAAGGAATAAAGTGGTTCCTCTTGTGCGCGTACAGTGGAAGCACAGGAAGGGATCCGAGTCTACGTGGGAGACTGAAGAAGAGATGAGGCAGCATTACCCACATCTGTTCGAGGAATAACAGGTTTCGGGGACAAAACCTATATAAGGGGGGTGGACTTGTAACACCCGGAAAATTTTAAAGACGAGAAAGAGGAATAAAAGCAGATAAAAAGGAAGGAAACACAATTTAACCTATGTTAAGGGGCTAAATGTGTCAAAAAGGACAAAAAGAATAAACGTGGGTGTAAAAAGGTGATGGCCGCCCACACCTTCCTGCACATTTCACTTCAACCGGATTTTCTTGAGAGAGAAAGGAGAAGAGCTGAATTTTCGGATTTTGAAGAAAGAAGAAGGAGAATTCGAATTCAAGGTAAGAATTCTTGGTTTTAAGTTGTTCTTGGCTGGACTATGCCTCGGTTGCATGCTTATATGTGTTTTTCTGTGTTCGGGTGTGTGTTTTTGGTGGGTTTCTAGGTGGTGGAACTCATAGTGCAGACGGGTTTGAAGGAAGTCATACTCGAAGGCTGCAAAGGTGAGTTCTAATTCCTGGTTTCTATGTTTTAAACCTGTTTTGGGGCTGGAAATACATGTAACTAACTTTTAATATGTCCAGTATTTTGTATCATAAGTTTGGCCCTGTTCTTTTATTGGGTGTGTTAGGGCCTGCATATTTTGCTCGGTTTATATGGTTGTATGCTTGTTCTGAGAGATTAGCATGCTAGATCGGTGCGATGAATGTATAAGAATGAGGATTGGGAACTGATTTTAGTATAAGATGCGGTTTCAGGTTATTGATCATCCGCATTAAGTTTGAATATTTGCATGCGTTGTTCATCCGCATTTGTTGTATGTTCATCCGCATTTGGTTCATGCGCATTTCTTTGGGACACTTGGAATATTTTCTGAGGTGTTCATCCGCATTGGTTTATTCATCCGCATTTGTTTTTTGTTCATCCGCATTTGTTTGCTCATCCGCATTTATTTAAGGAGGCAGAATTTTCTGAGATTTTGGGATGTAGTGCTTAACTGATGAGAAAGGAGGTTTTATGGGGGACTGTGCTTGTTTATGTTTTGCATGCTTTGTATGCTGTTGTGATGATGTTGTTCTATGTTATGTTTATGTCGTGACCTTACGTGGTGTGACGTAAGTATATGCTATGTAAAGTATTACTTAACGAAAGTGGAAGATAACTAATGAGAAGTAAGAATTAATGCATGCATTAATGAAGGATCGGAAGTAAGAAACGTCTTGCAAGCACTGTAAGGAGGTTCACACCCAGTGAAGGGTGTTAGCTCAATGGTGTGCGGGTTAGCTACCCCAAAAGGATGCATACTGGGGTCTAGTCTTTGTGACTGACCATACGTACGGGACCATTGTCGCTTACCCCGGTGCTGGGCCCGCCTCGGGCATGTTGTTTGAAGTCTATTATTAGTCTTCGGTCCAGTACCCGCCCTGTGCATGATGTTTGGGGTATAGCACATGGCATGGTCCAAATGATGATACCCTGGTGCTGGGCCCGCCTCGGGCATGATGTTTGAAGTCTATTTATAGTCTTCGGTCCAGTACCCGCCTTGTGCATGATGTTTGGGGTATAGCTCGAGGCATTAGCCTAGAGCATAGAGAAATGAAAGTAATAATGATCGAACGAAATTTACGATAAGTGAATGAATGAATGTAAGTTGAAGATGATGAAAGATAATAATGAGATTATCTATTTGTACGTATGATGCATGATCGCTTACGAAGTAATGTATGGTTTTAATCAAAAGAAAACAATTTTATTTATAAAACTAGAACTCACTCAGCAACGCTGACTTTTATGTGTTTCCAGTTGGCAGGTAATTGTTGCTGAGGATGGCACGGGGCAGCTACTTGGCATTTTTGGATGGCATCCGTTGTTTAGAATTATAATGTTTTTGTGATGTAATGCAAATTATGATATTTTGTAACAGTAACCACAATGTATTATTTTGCAAAAGCAATTATAATGAAATGGTTTGTTTAAAAGAATTCCGCTGCAACGTTTTGGATATAGTAAATGTAAATCATATGTTTTATGTGCGATGATTGTCCAGCTGTAAGCGTCCCGGGAACAGGGCCTTACAGAAGAATGAAGATAAATTTTGAAGACCGAAGACTGAAGACAGAAGATTTTGAAGACGGAAGACAATGTAAATCTTAGGGGAGTATTGTAGAAGCCTATCGAAGATTACATTTAGTCTTTATTGTCTTTAATAATAGTTTTGTCATAGTTTAGGGACTTATTTGTAAATATATGTTCCTTTTTGTTTTCTTTGATAGTATAAATAGCATAGATTATGTATTAAGCAAAAAAAGGATCTTAGAATCAGTGAACGAATTGTAACTGTTTTCATACACTTGTATTTCTATGCTTTCTATCAATGAAAAACTATGAATTTTTCTGATATGTTTGCATTGATTTGACTACTTGTGTTTGTTTTGATTCAACTGCGTCACAATATCATCACAGATCGATCCATTTTGATCCTATCAATTAATTCAATCTCGTCAAGACTGTCTGTAGAATAATTAAAAAGTTGATCTATGTTTCTGTGAAGAAATTAATCATGTTTCTACCTAAGAGCTTTTTTGGTTTGTGTTTTAAGATTATGATTCACTCCCTTTTGAAAGATCTTGAGTTTTGTGACATTTGACTTTAACAAACTTAGGATGCCATGAATCACAAAAGTCATAATCTTGTTGAGAAACTTTGACATAATTTTTGAATAATCAACTGTTACAGTTTACATATTTTTGTGTGATTGGTGAAGTTGGTTTGTTCATTGGAAGTCTTACTCCTTTCTTATTAAAGTAGCAATCCATAGTATTATGATCTGTCATTTCATACACTTTATAGTATTTATTAAAGTAGCATTCTATAGTGAAATGATTGAACATGCCACACATTAAACAGTACTTGTTAAAGTAGCAAACAATTGTGCTGTGATTGTACATGTCACACAAATCATAATAAGAAGATCGTGACTATTGTTTTCCTATTGGTTTTGAGTCTTCGGTTGATTTAATGACCTTTTTCTTGGAATTTCTTCGTCCTTAGATTGGAGGCTTGATTAGCATTTTTATCCCCATGAATTTGTTTTTCAACCTTTCACAATTTTTTTTCATCATTTGTTTGTTTTTTGGTTCTAAGATACTTTTTCAGACTTATCAACATCAGCTTTAGAACAAATATCAAAAACAACTTTTGATTTTGTTTTAGAGAAGAAACATGAGTTTTTCCTTTAGAAGTGGATGAATCACCACTCACTTGCATGAACTTTTTTGATTTTAAACCTCATTATCATATTTGCTTTTAGCATGTCGTTGTTTCATCTTCTTCTATAAGTATGACACATACTAAGGGTTACCAAAACCTGATGTTTCTGTTTCATACTTAAATTCTTCCTTATGAAGAAAATCAACATGTTGAAATTTAGTAGATGACTATCAGGTTTTGGCTAGTACATTGGTTTAGCCGAGCATTCTTTGACCTTGATTGGATGACTATTGTTAATCTTCTTTGCCTCTATTTCAACATACTCATAAATAAATGGATTGTTTTCAGGTTTAGTATTCTAAGAAAGATTAGCATATTGTTGATCAACAATTTAATTTCTTCTAAATTAGTATGGTCATGACTCAGGCATCATAGTGTAGTTATGATTATACGGTAAATGAAAAGTTTGATACCCAATACCAGTCATGTCTTTTGGTTCCCTTTGTAAATCAAGCATCTCTTGAAGTTTAGTAAATGAGAATTAAAACTCCTCAAGTTTAACCTCTGTAGCTGATAATTCAGCTTTAGTATTACTTAACAACTCAACTAGATTCTCTATCTGAGCTTCAAGAATATACTTTTCACCATGTAGTTTTTCAATGTCAAGTATTTATGACTTGATTTTCTCTTCATAACCTTTTGACTCATGTTTTACCATTTTTGTTCTTATCCTATCATCCTTTACCATATTAGCATCTTTCAGATTATGTATCCTATAGCATTTCACTTCATCAATGCGTTTATGGTTGTAAAAAAAATGTTTTACCTCAGCTGGCATTGGTGCTGAAACATGATCAATATGAGCCATCAATGCATGACTTGAAAGCTTGGCTTCACCTCAAATGCATACAACCTCTAATAACATACACCATCTTCTCTAATCACAAAACATTTAGAAGTAGTGTGTGGAGTTGCTTTTAATTAAAGGGTAATATGTGGTTGAGTATGATATGATGAATTCCTAGAATGACCAAACTGATAACCACTTTGATAAGAGTGCTAATGATTACCTTGACTTGATTAGTTTCCATATGAGTTCTTATAGAATCTAAATGGGCATTTACACACCAGTAGAAACACTTGACCTTTGATTTGTCATAGCCAAGTTTGATGTTCTCATTCAAAGATAGCTTCTTCCCATTTCTGAAGAACCTTTTTGCTCTCATAACAATAATAGCCATTTTCCACATATTCTAGGTTACCAAAACCTGCTGTTTATGTTTCATACTTACTTGTATCCACATGAAAAAACTAACATGTTGAAATTGCACATAAGGAATAATAGTTTTGAATGGACTTTTGGGTTTTAGATTATATAATAGTTTAATCGAGTACTCTTAGACCTTGTCTGGATGACTATTCTAAATCTTCTTTCCATCTATTTCAACATATTCATATACAGATGGATTGCTTTAAGGAATACTATTCTGAGAAAGATTTGTAGATTTGTTATTAATGATTGTAATTTCTTTTAAAATTGGTTTTGTCATTGACTCATGTGTAGAGATGGAGCCTAAAGGCTCGGGAAATCAAAAGAAGATATTGAAGATCAAGACAGTAACATGAGAACTTTTGATCCATGTGAGAACTTAGTTCTCGCACGAGACCTTTTGGTTTAGTATAAATAGTTTGCTTTTGATGTATTTGTAATTAATCCTGATTTGAGCTAAAGATTTGTAATCACTACATTAGAAAGCAATACAATTGAAGTTTATTTACTTAGTGTTGCTTGATTCTACTTCATATATTACGTTTCATCATTCTAATTACATTTTTGTGAGTGAATACATTCTGAATATTTCTCTCGAGATCGATTTATATTGAATTTCAAGGTCCTTACAATTGTTATCGGAGCCATGAGTGCTCTAGATTGATTGGATTAGAATTGGAAGCATTTTGAAGAGTTTTGAGCTACATATTTGATTTCTGTTTAAAGATTGCTTTGGTTTCTGCTTTTGGAGTGAACTCAAAGGTGTTTAAGATTAGTATTAAGCAAAACAAGTTCATTTGAAAAAGTGAAGATGATTTCATGATTTAATTGGACTTAATTGAATCAATTAGAGACATTTAGGATCAAATTTGAACCTAATTCATTAATTTTAAGCTTAGTCACTTAATTTATGAAACATTGGTGATTAGATTGATGTTGGAAATTTAGAAATTGCACTAAAATGATTCTGCGAAAACTTAACTTTTGCACGCCAAAAGTTATAATTACATGCGAGAACTAAAGAATTAGCAAAAGTTTGTTATAAAAAGATTCCATTCGCGCGAGAACTTTGACATCTCGTAAAAGTTTGTTACAAATCTTTTTGCGCGACAAGTTTCTGCGAAAAGACCACACGAAACGTTTCAAAGTTATTGTTTCACGCGAGAATTTAGTGTGACATCCGGTAATTTTCCGATACCAAACTCCGTTAGTACCGTTAAGTCTTGCATACACGTGTTATGAGCACACACTAGTTGTCGTTGACTTAATAATAATTAATAATGATAAACAGATAATTATTTCAATATAATGTTGGTTATTAGTTGTGCTTATGCGATCTAAATATTATTTGTGGATTTTATCTTGTAACGTGCCAACGTGTGTATTTAATTCGTGTATTTTTGTGACTAGTGAAAATAATGCATATGATTATTACTGTTAATTAATAAAGCTTATATTAGTAAGTTAAAACCTTTTAAAAAGTAATTAAAAGCTTATTTTTAATAAAATGTAAAACAATAGGGGTTTAAATGGTAATTATGGTTAATTAAATAAATAAAAAAAACATAACCCTAGCCCCCCACCCAACCCTCGGCCGCGACTTCTTCAAACACACACACATCTTGCGATTTTGGTGCTAGAACAAGCATTCCCCATCGATTTTGATAAATACAAGGATTACAACAAGTTAGAAACTTCAATTCCAAGCCAATACGTGATTAAAGGTTAGTTTTTTTTTGTGGTTTTTCATGGTTTTGATGTTGGCCGAAAACCATAGTTCGAAAATTGGTGATTGAATGTCGATTCCTTGATGTTAATGATTATGTGATGTTAATTAGATTGTATAGATGCTAGTTTAAGTAGATTATGCAAGAAAGTTGCGATTTTGATGCGTTGTTCATACGTTACTAATAATAGTAACTTTAATCGCATGAATATGGTGATTTGATGATGAATTGATGTTACTAGGGTATTTATGATGTTATATGGATGTTAGAATGATGATGATTTTGCTAGGAATCCAAGAATTGATAATGTAGTTCATACATTGCCAAAAGTGGAAACTTTAATTTATGAAGATTTGTGTTTGGGTAAATTGCAAGTGCTTGATGGTTGATCATGATCTTTATGAACTAGATAAGGTATGTTAGTGATGAACATGTGTTGTAATTCATGAAAGGATAGATTTTGGGGATGCACTTTCCCAAAAGGGAACTTTATTTGTACAAAATCTTGGATATGATGATTTGAGCATGTTTGTGACATTAGGATCATGTTAGCATGTTCATGGATGATTTCTAATGTGGTGGAATGTATTGTTTGGGTTGTATGAATACTTGTTTAGTTATTTGGGATTTGATCTCTTGGTGGTTATACATGGTGATGGATTATGTAGGTTATGATAGAACTATTGTTTGGGTTGTAATAGATCATGGTTGGACATTTTGGTTGATATGGATTCTGTTGAATAATATGATGATGATCGTCATACACGCGTGCGAATCTAAGGCACCTACTTAGTAGGATTGGCAGGGTTTAGGGTGTGAAGTCATGAGTGGCTTCACATGGCATGTTGTGCATGATTTGATTCTGTGTATGATGCATTAGCTATGGTATAATTATATTGAACATGATGATTACTTTAGATTCGCAAGACTTGTAGGATAATCTAGTTGTATGATGATCTAGGTAGTACATGTGGTTAATGAAGTGGCATACGTGAACAACTTGTGTGATAATCATGTGTGATGAACTGTTATGTTTGATTGAATGGAATTTCACCAATAATGTCACCAACGGGTCAACGGGTCAACTGGGTCAATGTGTCTTGTTTTTCCAAAACCTTGAGTTCTTTGGCTTATAGAGCACTTAGGGTTCATAATGGTATTGTGTACACGTACTCATGTACTTGCGTGTTCTAGGTAACATCTGAAGGTTGTCTTTCCTCCCTTTCAAGTTAATCTCTTAAGTTCTTTCTTATGCACACCAGGTGAGTTCATGCCCCACTCTTTTACATACTCTCTTTTGGGGGAGATAGCATGTTAGTTTTATAAATGCTTTACTATTATAAGTTGTGATAGTATAATATAGTATATATAGTATTGAATACCATGAAAGTCCTCACACTTTTGGATGTTAATAATGATGATTAGCAGGAAATCTTGGGTAGTACTACTGGGTCTGACGAGCCCCACCTTTGCGACTCGAGGTCAAACGGGTGCAATTTTGTCCTAACACAAACATTGTCACGACGAAGTAAGTCATGAAGGGAGGCAATAAACGAAACACAGTCAGCTTCAATCGCGAAATGACTATGATTATTACTTGTGAATTTAGACTAGCTATCTAATCAATGCACTCTTATATTTTATACTGTTACAGTTATGTTTTACGCAAACTCTTGAACTCACCATCCATGTGTTGACTCTTTTAGTATGCTATTCTCAAGTTGAGGTTACCATTGCCTAGGAGCATGTACATGGTCAGCATCATTGTAGTTGTCAGCATGGTTGAAATTCTGTATTTGGTTTGATTGTTAAACATTTAAGTCTTTGTTGGTACTACTTTGGGCGCGTGTATTTGCGCGTTTTACATTATGTCACTTTACTTTGGTTTCTCTAGTTTATTAAATGCTTGCGCATCATTTAAAGTTAATGTCTGATCTTGGTATGTTGGTTCATATAGAGTCTTTGAGTAACTCTGATTTTGGTATGTTGGTTCATATAGAGTCGGTTAATGGTGGTTTTGCTACTGTATTATTTGATACTAGAGCTGATAGAAGCTTTTATTCACTAAATTTAGTAGTCTTTTAAGTGATATGCCTTCAACATTAGAATCTAAGTACACCGTAGAGTTAGCAGACGGTAAACATATTCACATGACATATATCCTTAGAGGCTGCAAGATAGAACTTGCTGTTCATACCTTCGACATAGATCTCATGCCTATCACACTTGGGAGCTTTGATGTAGTAGTCGGCATGGATTGGCTTTCTGACAAGCAAGCGGAAGTCATATGTCACGAGAAGGTTATACGGATTCCTAATGGTGAAGAAAAATCTCTTGGTCCAAGGCGATAGGAGTAGTGCAGTAATGGGCATTATCTCGTTCATGAAGGCACAGAAGTTGTTACGGAAAGGTCGACTAGCCATATTGGCACTTGTCACAGACAAACAAACAGAGGAAAAGAAGATAGAGGATATCCCATGGTTCGTGAGTTTACCGAGGTGTTTCCGGAGGACCTGCCTGGACTACCACCTCATCGTCAAGTCAAATTCCAAATTGATTTGACTCCAGGAGCCGCTCCGATTGCGAGAGCACCTTACCGGTTAGCTCCAAACGAACTGCAGGAATTATCTGCTCAACTCCAAGAACTATTGGATAAAGGATTTATCCGACCTAGCTCGTCGCCCTGGGGAGCGCCAGTTCTATTTGTCAAGAAGAAGGACGGTACATTTCGAATATGCATTGAATATAGGGAGCTGAACAAGGTTACAATCAAGAATAGATACCCGCTACCTTGTATAGATGATTTGTTTGATCAACTGCAAGGATCAAGCTATTATTCTAAGATTGACTGAGGTCTGGGTATCATCAGCTGAGAGTTCAAGAGGAGGACATCTCGAAGACTACCTTTCGTACACGTTACGGTCACTACGAGTTCTTGGTCATGCCATTCGGGTTGACGAATGCACCAGCGGTATTCATGGACTTCATGAATCTCGTGTGTAAACCCTATCTTGATCATTTTGTTATTGTCTTTATCGATGACATATGATCTACTCAAGGACAGAGGAAGAGCACGGAGAGCACTTATGGTTAATCTTGGAATTACTTTGAAAAGAACAACTGTACGCCAAATTTCTTAGTGTGATTTCTGGATACGGAAATGCAATTGTTGGGTCATATTGTTAACGAGAAAGGAATACATGTGGATCCGGCAAAAATTGAAGCGATAAAGAATTGGTCGGTTTCTAAGACGCCAAGTGAGATACGACAGTTTCTTGGACTGGCAGGATACTATCGATGGTTCATCGAAGGATTTACTAAGATTTCTCAACCCCTCAAAGCTTGACTCACAAGGGAACGACGTATAAATGGGGCGAGAGTCAGGAATCTGCTTTCCAGTTGCTGAAACAGAAACTATAGAGCGCACCGATATTGTCGTTACCAAAGGGAAGTGATGACTTCGTAGTCTAATGTGATGCTTCTATTGAAGGACATGGTTGTGTCCTGATGCAGCGAGATAAGGTGATAGCTTACGCCTCTCGACAACTGAAGGTTCATGAGAAGAACTATACTACCCATGACTTGGAACTGGGTGCGGTAGTTTTTGCCTTAAAGATCTGGAGACACTACTTGTACGGTACCATATGCACTGTTTACACCAATCACAAGAGTCTTCAGCATATCTTTGAGCAAAAGGAATTGAACATGAGGCAAAGACGTTGCGTAGAGCTACTGAACGACTATGATTGTGCCATCAGATACCATCCGGGGAAAGCAATGTAGTCGCTAACGCACTGAGTAGGAAAGAAACTGCTAAGCCTCGACGTGTGCGAGCTTTGCAACTTACAATTAGCACACAGTTACCGGAACAATTCAGAGAGGCTCAGACAGAAGCTTTGATAGCAGAAAACATAGGGTCTGAATCGTTAAGGGGAATGGAAAAACAATTTGAAGTAAAGGCTGATGGAATTCGTTACTTCATGGACAGACTTTGGATACCTCTGTACGGAAGTCTAAAAGACTTGGTTATGAGTGAGGCACACAACTCTAAGTACTCTATACATCCTTGATCTGACAAGATGTATCATGATCTGAAGGCGTACTACTGGTGGCCAAACATGAAGGCGGATGTAGCTACATATGTGAGCAAGTGTTTGACCTGCTCAAAGGTAAAAGTGGAGTATCAAAAACCATCTGGGCTATTACAACACCTGATATCCCTATGTGGAAGTGGGAACAGATCTCAATGGATTTCATTACCAAGCTACCTCGGACTCCTACGGTTGTGACACGATATGAGTTATTGTGGATCGATTAACGAAGTCTGCTCATTTCTTGGCAATAAGGGAAACAGACAAAATGGAGAGAAATTAACCTGACTTTATTTGAAGGAGATAGTTTCAAGACATGGTGTACCGGTTTCAATCATTTCCGACCACGATGCCCGTTTAACATCGCACTTCTGGTAGTCGTTACATAGATCTTTAGGTACGCGGTTAGACATGAGTACTACTTATCACCCGCAAACCGATGGTCAAAGTGAGCTTACTATACAGACACTAGAAGACATGCTACGTGCTTGTGTGATTGACTTCGGGAATAACTGGGAAGTTCACCTACCATTGGTGGAATTTTCTTACAACAACAGTTATCACACTAGCATAAAGGCAGCACCTTTTGAAGCTTTGTATGGTCGAAAATGTAGATCACCAGTTTGTGGGCTGAAATTTGTGATAGCCAGCTAACGGGTCCTAAGTTAGTACACGAGACCACTGAGAAGATTATACAAATAAGGAACCGTATGGCTGTAGCGCACGACTGATAGAAAACTTATGCTGATAAGCGACGGAAACCTCTAGAGTTCCAGGTTGGTGACAAAGTCTTATTGAAAGTCTCACCGTGGAAAGGCGTGATTCGGTTTGGTAAAAGAGGAAAGCTAAATCCGAGATACGTTGGACCATTTGAGATATTAGAAAGAATAGGTCCAGTGGCCTATCGACTAGCCCTACCTGATTCATAGAGTGGAATCCATGACGTATTCCATGTTTCAAATCTAAAGACGTGTTTAACGGATGAAATGATGATCGTACGCTTGAGGAAGTCCAAGTAGATGAACAATTACATTTCATTGAGGAAACGGTCGAGGTGATGGATCGTGAGGTAAAGACACTTAAGCAAAGCAAGATACCCATAGTCAAGGTTCGTTGGAACTCGAGACGTGGACCGGAATTCATGTGGGAACGTGAGGACCAGATGAAGCTTAAGTATCCTCAGCTATAAAGAAAAGACGATGCCAGCCAGTGAAGGTATTGATTTAAATTTCAGGACGAAATTTCTTTCAACATGGGGATGATGTGACACTCACCCGAAACTCACTCGATTTCTTTGTGCCAATGCAGTAGACCAGTGATGTAACTCAACCATGTAACGCAATTTTCGGGACGAAAAATCTTTCAACATGGGGATAATGTGACATCCGGTAATTTTCCGTTTCTAAACTCCGTTAGTACTAAAATGATTCTGCAAAAACTTAACTTTTGCACGCCAAAAGTTATAATTACATGCGAGAACTAAAGAATTAGCAAAAGTTTGTTATAAAAAGATTCCTTCGCGGGAGAACTTCGACATTTCGCAAAAGTTTGTTACAAATCTTTTTGCGCGACAAGTTTCTGCGAAAAGACCACATGAAAAGTTTCAAAGTTATTGTTTCACGCGAGAATTTATTGTGACATCCCGTTATTTTCCATTACCAAACTCCGTTAGTACCGTTAAGTCTTGCATACACGTGTTGTGAGCACACATAGTTGTCGTTGAACGTTGGTGACTTAATAATAATTAATAATGATAAACAGATAATTATTTAACTAATAATGTTGGTTATTAGTTGTGCTTATGCGATCTAAATATTATTTGTGGATTTTATCTTGTAACGTGCAACGTGTGTATTTAATTCGTGTATTTTTGTGACTAGTGAAAATAATGCATATGATTATAATTGTTAATTAATAATGCTTATATTAGTAAGTTAAACCTTTAAAAAGTAATTAAAAGCTTAGTTTTAATAAAATGTAAAACAATAGGGGTTTAAATGGTAATATGGTTAATTAAATAAAAAAAACATAACCCTAGCCCCCACCCAACCCTCGGCCTCGACTTCTTCAAACACACACACATCTTGTGATTTTGGTGCTAGAACAAGCATTCCCCGTTGATTTTGATCTAATACAGGGATTACAACATGTTAGAAACTTCAATTCCTAGCTAATACATGATTAGAGGTTAGTTTTTTTTGTGGTTTTTCATGGTTTTGATGTTGGCCGAAAACCCTAGTTCGAAAATTGGTGATTGAATGTCGATTCCTTGATGCTTGATGATTATGTGATGTTAATTATATTGTATAGATGCTAGTTTACGTAGATTATGCAAGAATTTGCGATTTTGATGCGTTGTTCATACGTTACTAATAATAGTAACCTTAATTGCATGAGTATGGTGATTTGATGATGATTTGATGTTACTAGGATATTTATGATGTTCTATGGATGTTAGAATGATGATGATTTTGCTAGGAATCCAAGAATTGATAATGTAGTTCATACATTGCCAAAAGTGGAAACTTTATTTATGAAGATTTGTGTTTGGGAAAATTGCAAGTGCTTGATGGTGATCATGATCTTTATGAACTAGATAGGGTATGTTAGTGATGAACATGTATTGTAATTCATGAAAGGATAGATTTTGGGGATGCACTTTCCCAAAAGGGAAACTTTATTTGTACAAAATCTTGGATATGATGTTTTGAGCATGTTTGTGACATTAGGAACATGTTAGCATGTTCATGGATGATTTCTAATATGGTGGAATGTATTGTTTGGGTTGTATGAATACTTGTTTGGTTATTTGGGGATTTGATCTCTTGGTAGTTATACATGGTGATGGATCATGTAGGTTATGATAGAACTATTGTTTGGGTTGTAATAGATCAGGGTTGGTCATTTTGTTTAATATGGATTCTGTTGAATAATATGATGATGATTGTCATATATGTGTGCTAACCTGAGGCCCCTACTTAGTAGGATTGGCAGGGTTTAGGGTGTGAAGATTACTTGAGATTCGCATGACTTGTAGGATAATCTAGTTGTATGATGATGTAGGTAGTACATGTGGTTAATGAAGTGGCATACGTGAACAACTTGTATGATAATCATGTGTGATGAACTATTATGTTTGATTGAATGGAATTTCACCAATAATGTCACCAACGGGTCAAACGGTCAACTAGGTCAATGTGTCTTGTTTTTCTAAAACCTTTAGTTCTTTGGCTTATAGAGCACTTAGGGTTCGTAATGGTTTTGTGTACACGTACTCATGTACTTGCGTGTTCTAGGTTCTTAAGTTCTTTCTGTGCACACCAGGTGAGTTCATGCCCCACTCTTTTACATACTCTTTTGGGGGAGAGAGCATGCTGGTTTTATAAACGATTTGCTATTATATGTTGTGTATAGTATAATATAGTGCTGAATACCATGAAAGTCCTCAACTTTCGGATTGTTAATAATGATGATTAGCGGGAAATCTTGGATAGTACTACTGGGTCTGACGAGCCCAACTGTGCGACTCGAGGTCAAACGGGTGCAATTTTGTCCTAACGCAAACATCGTCATGACCTGGTAAGTCGTGACGGGAGGCAATAATGAAACACAGTCAGCTTCAATCACGAAATCACTATGATTATTACTTGTGAATTTAGACTAGCTATCTAATTTAATGCACTCTTATATTTTATACTGTTAGAGTTATGTTTTACGCAAACTCTTGAACTCACCAACCATTGTGTTGACTCTTTTAGTATGCTATTCTCAAGTTGAGGTTACCATTGCCTAGGAGCATGTACATGGGTCAGCATCATTGTAGTTGTCAGCATGGTTGAAATTCTGTATTTGGTTTGATTGTTAAACATTTAAGTCTTTGTTGGTACTACTTTGGGCGCGTGTATTTGCGCGTTTTACATTATGTCACTTTACTTTGGTTTCTCTAGTTTATTAAACTTGCGCATCATTTTAAAATTAAACTCTGATTTTGGTGGTTGGTTCATATAGAGTCGTTTTGAGTAACTAATGACTAAGATTCGGGTTTGTTCACATGCCCCGCGGTAAAACCCCGCATGTGGATTTTGAGGGTGTGACATTTAGTTTTTCAATAATTTTAAAAAGTTTCACTTCCGTTTTTCAAAAATGGCAAATTTGAAGAATATTACTGCTACTTTAAACTGTGATAATGAGATTGGTACAAGCACCAAACCTAGGAGACTTCTAAGTGAAGATGATTATCCGGATTGGGTTTACCGTATTGAGAACCATGGATGTTTCGGCCGATCAAATACGGACCATATATTCTGGTGTATTCGAATGACAAAAGGAAATTAGTTCCAAAACCTGAACATTGTGGGATGAGGAAGACATGAAAAAGCTTGAACTCAATGATTAAGTTATGTTGTGATAACTATGGCTCTGCCTACTAAACTAGCACAAAAATTTAAAGAATTCAGAGAAGCCAAAGTCTTATGGGATGCCTTGGAAAAACAGACATGGAAAATAAGGATATGAGGGAGAAACTCGGAAAGATATGCTGAATCAAGAATTCAACACGTTTAATCATGTACTTGGGGACATTGGAAACACAAATGTCAAGATTTGTAAAACAAATTAGAAAGATGAAAAATGAATGATAAAGTTAGAGAAGTTATTGAATGTCAAGATTTGTAAAACTAATCACAAATGTCAAGATCTGTCAACAAGAAGTTATTGAATTCATTACCTACAGTTGGAACAACAACCTCACTACCATCAAGAGAACCAAAGATCTGTTTACCTTATCTCTCAGTGATCTGATTTCTACTACCAAATCTTACGAAATGGATGACAAACAAAGAGCTGCAAATCACTTAAACACAATCGGATTTGAAACAACTGCTAAGATGGAAAGTAATCCTAATTATTATATGAGCTACTCATACTGTGTAAGCAATAGTAGTCAACAAACCCTGTCATTTCTACTATCAAAGATACATATATCCCTTATTTCCAAGTCGCTAATCCAAATCAATTTTAGCCCATGCAGTCTCAACGTATATCCTCTCAGCCACAAACTCCTCTTACCCATCCATTTAGCCTTCACATCATAATGAACAAGCATCTGTTGCCAAATCCAACCAATTAACAAAAACAATTCAAATTGTGATGAACCTCTTTTCCTTATTTACAACATTCGGTCTAGCTATGAAGCATTTATGCTATGAAGCATTTATGGTTGGAAGATTGAGTGCACAAAACATTATGGTTGATGATTTACAGTAAGTTAACCTAGATGATGTTGAAGAAAATGACATTAAATACCAAATGGCAATGGTGGTGTTCAAGGCAAAGAACTTCGCAAGATGAATGGGTCGATAAATGTTTAGGGTAAAAACTCTAGTAAGATTAGGTTTGACAAGACGAATTTGAGGTGGTACAACTGTGACAAACCTAGGCATTTTCCTAGGGAATGGACAGAGTTAGAGGCAAATCAGAATGACAGTGGTAAGAAAATGGTGATAGTCAACATTGAAGCCAAGAATGATAAGGCTAGTTCTTATAACAACAAAGCTTTAGTATCTTAGACTAATGGAGATAATGACTGGTCGGACCAAATGGATATATTAGATCTCAAACCATCCATTGCTTTGTTGGTAGAGATAAACATTTGTGAAGATGAAGTTTAAGAAAACTTATTGGCAGAATTTGTACCGTGACATGGTTGAGGGTATTTTTGCTGATGAGAGTTGAAAAAAGATGATGAGAATGATTTTACTGAACCTACTGTTGAGACTACTCCAGCATAAGTAATGAAGACTTTAGTTGCTAAAGAATGAATTAAAGAAAAAGCTATTGAGAACACTCCAGCTACTCAAGAGAAGAAAAGCTTACATTTCATTGTTGTTAAGGAGACTCTAACCTGCTCATATTCAAGTTGATAATGTTGTCGAGCTCACTCTAGAAACCGTAGCAGGAAAGGAAGGTGGTGAGAAAAGGAAGTGATGACGGCATTCATGGTGAAAGGAATGTCTAAAGAATCTACAAAGTCTGAAGTCACGAATGAGGTATATATTAATCTTTGTACTAATTCCTATATTGAAAAGGTTCAAAGATATAGACTTCACAACAAGCACTTGATTTTAGAAGTTGAAAAACTTTAACATCAAGCTCAAATATAAAACAAATGAACAGATTTTCAAAGAAAAGCTAGAAGGCTTAAACAAATCAATTTATCAACTACAACTTAATCTTCATGATAAAGACAGTAAAATTAATGATTTGACATCACGTAATATTATCTAGCTTTGGAAATAAACAAACTTAATAGTGAACTCTTGTTTGCGAAACTCACGATTGAGAAGTTTGAAATTTCTTTAAACATGGTTGAAGGTATAATTAAATCAAAATGACTTCAAAGATTAATGGAGGTTGAAGCGGTATTGGATATTCCAAAATTGCACCACCAATTAATCATGATTATACATGTTTACCTTCATCAGTTACCACAACTGATGAAGACATGAACTATGGTTTGGGTTCTCAACCAAATTATGACTTAAAACCTTAAGTCAACAATTATTTGATTGTTGATACAATCATAAAAAAAAAGAATTAAACTTAATGATGTTATTTCTTTTGAAGAAAGTATGAAGATAGATGGTTTGGTTGAAGATTGGCATAGTGATGATGAAATAGATTTTCTAGATAATAATACTAATAATAAGATTATACTGAAAAGTTATCTTCTTCTAAATTATCACTATCAATCAATGAAAAGTCTAATGTTTATGTTTCTACAATTGATTGTTCAACTGAGGCCAACAAACAAAAGAAGATAAAAGTAAAAAAGTCATTCATAAAGAAAAAAAGAAAATACAATATCATTATCTGACTTGAAAAATGAGTTCAAGAATAGATTTGTTTCAAAAGGCAATATAGATAAGGAAGATTATATGTTAAAAGAAAAGAATGCTCGGTTTTCTAAAAATAAAATTCCTAATGATGCTAACCCAATGAAACAGATGTGTGTAGATCAGGTGTCATGGAAACTGGTCTAATTCCGGTGACACATCTTGTTTCATGGAAACTGGTCCAATTCCGGTGACTATGTCTCAAATGGTTAAAGCTACAGTGCATGCCTTATCGGCTTCAGGAAATAATCATCGATAAAGAAAATTACCTCAATTCTTTCAGATTTAGCTAGGAATGTTCATGATGAAAGAAAGAAATAAGAGACTGTTAAAGAATCACAATGCCAAAGAAATACTAAAGCCGAATTCTATGATAACTTTGGTGGTTATCATAGACAGCTTGAGGGAAACACACAAGTGCATAATGTTTATCATAAACCATGTTGCTATATTTTGGAAAGTCAAATCATATTGCTAGAAATTGCATTCATCAACATAAATCAACAAGCAAACAATGATTTCATAATTCTATCACACATAATAGAAAATAATTTTCGTTAATGTCAAGTTTAATAAATTCATATCATATGAAATCTTTTGTTTCAAAACAAAATGTTTTGATGAAAAATAAGTTGGAAACAGGAGATAATTAGAAATCTCAAAATGCAGATGAAAGCGATCTCAATCTCGGAAGTATGAAAGATACGTTAAAAGAAAATTGTCACAAAATTCACAAAGCTGATTAAAAAATGGAAAGTAAAGGACAAACAGTTAGATTCAGATATCATTGATGACTATGTTTTCAATGATAAATGAGAAATGATTTTGAAGTCTGTATCATATTTGGATGAAAACAATGTTCTTAAGTCAACAATGGCTTGGGTTCTAAACTTGATTATATTCATTCATATGTGCGAGAACAACCAAGGCAAGTCATTAATAGCATATGGCATGTTAATAGCGGTTGTTCTAGGCACATGACAGGTAACATATCACTATTAAACAATGTTCAACCTTACTATGGTGGTTATGTTATTTTTGCTGGGGATAAAGGAGGTAAAATTACAAAGAAAGGTACAATGTCAAATGGCGTGTTAAGCTTTGAAGATATAAGCTTTGTTGAAGAATTAAAACACAATTTGTTAAGTGTTTCTCAAATTTGTGACAAGTAGTGTTCAACATACTTCACTGATAAAGAATGTCTAATTCTAAACCTAGTTTTGTAATTCCTGATGAATGGGTTTTGTTGAGAACTCTGAGAGATAAAGGCACTACTTGTTAGATATGAATGTTTTCAAGTTCATTTGGTGTTGGATCATATGAAGCTGGTGTCAACCAAAACAACACTTGAGAATACTTTTGGAAGTACAATTGAAGAGTCGTCAAAGCTAAAGCTGCTCTTCCAAAGACA
>JACCIY010000956.1:0-62224 GCA_025506505.1 Flaveria sonorensis
CTGAGTCTATAGTTGTAATTCCATCACAACCTGTGTCAATAGAAGAGAACTGAGAATGCAGCTTGTTCCTGCTATTGTATTGACTGATGATCAACAAAGTTTAATCAATAGACTTTTGTTATGAATTCAAAGAAAAGGAAACAGCTGAATTGAACAGACAAGAGCTAAACAACAAAGAATCACTACTGAACTTAAGGCTGTTGAAGAAAAACAACAGGCCAAACTGATGCAGCTTCAACATCAGGACCAAGAGTGATCACATACAAAAGAAAAAAAGAATACTTGACTGAAAAAGCAAAAGGAAAACTTCTATGGTTGAGGAATAACAACCTAAGAAGAAAGCAAAGATGATCCAGAAGTTTGGCAGCAATTGTTAATTCTTAGATAACAGACAAGCTAAGAAGGATTGCAGCATACTTTGGAAGTGATTATGTTGGAAGAAGGAGAAACTGAAGATGAACAAACAAAGAAACATGATGACATGGGAGGTCCATCAATCATTGAGCCATCTGTTGAAAGTATGATAGAGAAGGCTAAGACTATGATCTTATGATTCAGGCCACGTTCCTGATTAACATGGATATGATGCTGATATAGTCTTTTGCATGACTTATGAAGGTATGGTAGAAGAAGTGAGAAAGATGGAGAAGCTTCTTGATCCAACCTTTGTGACTGAATATGAAAAAGAAAAGGAAACTACTAAATTAGTCACAAGTATCTCTAAGACAGCAAAGAATATACACTCAAACTGCATACCTTGATCCTTATAGTATGACAGATAAGGAAATAAAGGTTATCTGTCTCAACAGGGATTTACAAAAAGAAAGCTGGGGAACATGAAGACTAATTCCCTTAGGGCTGCTATGTTAAAGATGATCAATGACAAGAAAGAAAGACTAAAAGCATTGAAAAGAAGAAGTGATTGCCCAGAAACCCAGAACAAGAAAATTAGCACAAGATGTTTAGTTGACAGTTAAAGATCAAGATGTTTCTGGCCCCATACTTCACAAGAATCCAGAGTGGTTTATTGAGCCTTCTCAACTTAAACTTCAAGAGGGGCTGACTACTGCTGAAATGATAAGAGGGGTATCTACTCCCAGTGGCAAGACAGACGTAAAATTATTGCCTGGAAGTATGATAGTAACTGGATTATGTTCATGGTGAAGAGGATATCAGGATTAGTTCAATTTTTCACAGAGTACACTGCCTTAGTCAATGCCTTGAAAGTTCATGATTTAAAAGAGTTGGCTGAGCTAGACTTGAATAATCCTGATGGAATGTATAGAGGTTATGAATTTGAAGATATTCTAAATATGTTTAAAAGAACAAAGAACTTCAAATCACTAAAAGCTATCTGCACCAGAAAAGACAAAACATTCAAGAACCCATTTGATCAAAGAAAGAAAAGAGAAGCTGAAGAGATATGTTTCTGAACTACATGTTAAGCCACAGAAAGTTTGAGAGAAAAAATGATTGCTGGTACTCATAAAACAAAGCCTATTTCAAATGTTATTGATGAAGACACCTTTGAGCTAGTAATTGAAAGAAAATGGGAAGGAGGAAGCCCTGAAATAAGAATCTTCAGTGGGTATGAGGTTAGATTGCTAGATGAGTCTTACATTCATTACATCTTTACCAGACACTTCAAAGCTCTAAAAAAACAAGCTACAGAAGATGATTTAGAGTTTATTTTGAAATGTGTGAAGATATTGAAGCTGGCTTTTGATAGAATTAACAACAATAGAGAACAAAGGAAGAAGAAAAGGCTACCTATGCAGATGGGCAACATAGTCAAGTTGGAAGTTGATGCTGATGGTTCACTGGTGATTCATAGAGATGGGTTATCTTCTATTTCAGTTTGGGAACCCATCTCTTTGAAACAAATGCCCATTGCTCTATTCATACAATGAGTGAGATGAAAATTCATGTGCTTAGTAGAGAAAAAATGAAGGAAGCTAGGGTTTTTTCAAACATGATAAAGGCAATCCTAAATCCTTCCCTTGCAGAACCTGAGGTACATCATGAAGCTGCTGTAACAATCTCTCCAACAACAGTCCAACAGAAGACATCACATCAAGACCGACTAGAATCTTCACAACCACCACCACCATCACACTCTTGAGGAACCTAGGCAGTATAATCCTTAGGGGGAGTATTGTTAGACCCTGAAAGGATCATACTTGCCAACTCAAGAAGTGGTTGGAGGTTGTTCTGGTTGGAGCACATTATTTACAGAATAACACAGAAGACATCACCAACACAAGAAAACAAAGACAAGAAAAGACCAAGTAAAGAGCACCCGCATTTGTTAATGCGAATGCTAGTGAACAAATGCGGACAAGTGTTTGTTCACTCGCATTAACAAATGCGGATCAAGACATCTAATGCGGGTGAGCAAACAAATGCTGATGAGATTTGTTCACCCGCATGAACAAATGCGGGTGAGCAAACAAATGCTGATGAAGAATTTGTTCACCCCTCATGAACTAATGCGGGTGAGCAAACAAATGCTGATGAAGACTTGTTCACCCGCATGAACTAATGTAGGTGAGCAAACACAAATGCTGATGAAGACTTGTTCACCCCCATGAACTAATGTGGATGAACAACTTACACATTTATTTGTGCTTAGACTAGATTCACTTGTATAGTTTAGGGTTAGTTTAGTCTTTTGTACAGGCAATGTATTCACCTATAAATAGGGTCACATACCCTAACTTTATTGGGGTTGACTACAGCAGTAATATACACAATATTTTACATCATTTACTTTGGTTCTTGATTCTCTTACATTCAAGCATTTACTACAACAGTTAATGTTCTTTAATATAGTAATTCCGCTGCTATATTATTGACTCAGTCCACATATTCGATCCCAGGTTGAGTCACATCAACCGAGAATATCATTCTCAAACCCAGTCACTTCATGACACAAGCATCACCTGATCTGGCACCAACCTCACCATGTCGTTAAATTTTCGTAGTGTAACTGTTGGTGCGTCATATTGCCCGCCTCCAATTGCAGGAACTCTCTCTCAACCTTATCGAGCTCCCTATAAGGGGCAGAACTCCTTGATCACAACTTCTTCAGTCTCACTCCACTTCATGCCTCCCGGTCGCCCTACTACCCTCGACCTGGACAACATTGTCCCACCAACACAAGGCCGAATCCACAATGAGTGGATAGCAAACTTCACCTTCTGATCCTCCCAGCACTCGCTGATATCAGTACCGCCTCCATCTCCTCACCCAACGGTGACAGGCCGTGGCACTCTCATTCCCATCAAAAGTCAGGGGCCTGCACCTTTGGAATGCCCTACATTGTGCACCCCTTTGCTGTTTCCTGCACAACCTCTACCTCCTCATCGTCACTATAGACAACCATATCAGTATCTGGTTGCTCCATCTCCTAGAACCTCCACCTTCACCTCCTTGCCTGGCAGTTTCTTCTCTTCTCCTCCTTCTCCTTCTTTTCATCCTCCCTCACAGCACGAATAACTTGGTCACTACAGATGGTAGAATCGTCTGCATGACCTGATGAACCTCTTCCACCATTGCCTCCTTCACTGAGGCCCTCAAATTAGCGCTCTCATCACCACCCTCATGATGATTAATCTCGGGATCTGCAAGTTGGTGTTTCGGTTGTTCTAGCCTTATTCCTTGTGGCATGTTCCAGCACCACGTCCACCATGCACTCCACCTTGGGAAGTCTTCGAAGATCTACCTCCAACCATATCTAAGCACTATAAGATTCAAACACAAACACGATCATTCAAGGTAATAGCTCAGATCATGTCAAGTATAGTAAGTCCCTAATTACAGTGGCCAGTTGTGATTAGCCACTTACTTTACTATCTTATCTTACATAAAACATTTACATAAAACCTTTACCTACAGGCATGTAGCTACTAAGACTGGCATCCTTTTCCCTTTTGTGTCCCATTCTCAGTTTAAGTTTTAGGTTTTTGAAAATATTTTATCCAATTCTCTTAAACTTTGGCTCTGATACCAACTGTAAGGCCCCATTCCCGGGACGCTTACAATTGGACCGTCATCGCTATAATATTTACAACACATCATTTACAGTGGAATTAAAACTTTTCATTCATAATTAAAATGTGACAAAACATCATGTTAATCATTGACATCTCAAAAATTTGTATCATTACAAATATCATTCTCCAAAAATGTGGATGCCAGACTTAAATCATTTGCGATAGCTTATGCATCCATGCCTGCCTCTCCTCAGCATCAAAGATTACCTGCCAACTATTATACATACAAAAAGTCAATGACGCTGAGTGAGTTCTAGTTTATGATTAAAATACTTTACTTTTCATTAAAACATAACCTTTACTTTCATTCATGTTCACACATCGTACGTACACCTTGATAATAATTATTATTATCTTATCATCATCGTTCATCATCGTTCATCATCATTCATTTTGTACGTTTGGAACTTTCATTAATATCTTTCACTTTCATCTAGATCCTATCATATGCTATGCCCCATCATTGTGCACAAGGCGACTTCAGTCTTAGGGTCAAGCGACAGGATCCCGTTTGGTACATATTGGTCAATCTCAAGGATTAACCCCTGTACACATCCTCATGAGTTAGCTAAACCGTCAACATTTGAGCTAACAACCCAATGGCTGCGAACCTCCATTCATTGCTTGCAAGACTTTCATTCATTCATTACGTTCCACTTTTCATTATTGTTATCTTTCACTTTCATTACATAATACTTTACTTACATTCGTACATAGTCAAGCAAAGTTACATCATAAAACATATAGTTTTTAAAATCATTAAACATGAAAAGATAACACATCATACATAGCAACATAACATACGAAACCCATGAGCAACAACAACTTTCTCACATGAGAACTCCCTTTGCGCGAGAACCTCACGTAGGCAAACCCTGCACATCACATCATCCACATTCGTGCGAGAACCACCCGTCCTGTGAAAACATATATGTCGCGCGAAAACTTCCCATTTGCGAGAACAACCTATCGCGCGAGAACATCTCCTCGCATGAAACTTCCTCTTTCGCGCGAGAAATTCTCAGATTCAAATTCCATAATGTACAACTGAACTGTTCACGCGAAAACTTCTTACTTTACCCGCCCAGTCACAACTTATCGCGTCTAAGGCTATTCTAACATGCAAACATCCTAAAAATCATCAAACCAAGTATAAACAGGCATTCTAAAACGTTCTAGTATGCATAATAGCCCCAAAACATAAACTTGCGTAAAAGGAGACTAGAAACTCACCTCTTAAGTTCTAGCACACCAACAACCTTCCCAAGCCTTTACCACGTGAAACTACATACCATGCATTATATTCATCAATAATCCATTCTTAGTACATAACACACGATTTACTACCCGAGTTACATACCTTAAAAACTTGGATTCTTCACTTTCTCTTTCTACGTAGCCGATTTCCATCTCTAGCAGCAGTACTTCTCTTGTGAACTAGAGTCTGGCTGAGTGTTCTCAGCTATTTATACCCAGTAACACTTTTCGCCCAGGGTTCTCGCACGCACGAAACTCCCTTTTTGCGTGAAAACTTCCTTTTTCGTAAACTTCTCGCGCGACACAGCTTCGTTTCGCGCGAAGGCTTCTACCTGCCTTCTTTTTCTTGATATTTTCATATGTTACACTTATGGTCATCTTATGTTTTAGAAACCCCTTTTTCTCAAGTTTTGACTCAACCATATGAGTTTGAATCGAAGAGACTAATGATGATAACCACATGTTGTCATAGGCTCAGATCATTAATTTTAACAAGTTTAATCATCAATTTTGATTATAAAACTACTGTCCTATGTATCAATCACCAATGATTAAGCTTGAGTTGGTTTTTATTTTGATTCAATCCAAGGTAATTATTCACCATATAATTCGATAGTACTTTGGTGAATGGTTGATATTAGAATAAAAGATGAATGGATTAGGTTTGGATGATGGATTGTATGAGGGGATGATGAACATATAATAATCACACTATCGAGCACACACACATTCACAGTAACATAATTTTGAAAAGTGTTAGATGAAGATCATGTGTGGTGTTTAAATGGCCAGTAATTTTAAATTTAAAACATTACAAGTGTTAAATACAAATACAAATGTAAATGTTCAGTTTTACAAGGGGTTATAGCACATGTTTGTTTCTGTTCACCAAATTAACAAATGCAAATAAACAACAAACTTATGCGCATTTGCCACTATTCCCGCATTATTTAATATGGGTGTACAATTTGGAAAGTTTCTATTATTTGCATTAAGAAATGTGGTAAATAGTGCAAATGAATTTGTTTTAAATGAACATACTCCGCATAACTGTAAGGCCCCGTTCTTGGAGACCTCACAGTTGGTCAATCAGAGTATAATTAAATAAAAATATTACATAATTCTTAAAACAATGCCTCGGAATTAACAACAAAAACATTCACTTCATTAATAACGCTGTTGCCAAGCAATACATTTGTGTTTGTTATCAATTACAAAGATCAGTTATTTCATTACAAACAATAATATTATTAAGAGTGAACAGATGCCAGTCTAGCCCCGACGAGTAGCCTCCCCGAGTGCCATCCTCAGCAAATTACATGCCAACTGAAAATGTTTAAAAGTCAGCGTTGCTGAGTGAGTCCTAGTTTTAAAACCATAATATACCACGTAGGGTTTGTATATGAAAATACCCTTTAAAATACTATACATTTCTTTTGTATGACCACACCACATACATACACATTGATAATCTTAATTATTATCTTCACCAACGTTCCTATCCGTACATTTCGTACATTCATCATTATCTTTTACTTATATCTGGATCCTGTCTCATGCAATACCCCCACTCATGTCCAAAGACCGTTACAGTACCAGGGTACGCCAAGGGCCCCGTCTCTTTTTACAACTAATCGAATCATCTGGACCCTCGGAACCGTTGTAACGCGATCAGTAAAAACCGTTACCGAACTTCCATTGGGCACAACTAATCGAATCATCTTCTTGCGACACATAATGTTTGCCTCATAGGCTGCTAACCAATCCATCCTAGTACTACATCAATCCACCTAGGGGCATCAATTTAGTTTAGTTAGGAACCTATGGCCTTCTAATTCTATGCCACAATCCTCAATCATACTAAAATTCTGGTTGACTTACCAATAGCAGTTCTACATCGAAAGGCTCATTAATACTTCTACTACTAACAGGCAACTTAGCACAGAAAGCAGCAGATATGTAACTCCTACTAGCACCAGAATCAAATAATACAGAGGCACAAGTTTGGTTTACTAGAAACATACCTGACATGACATCGGGGTCTACCCGGGCTTCCTCTCGGGTCATCGTGAAGGCTCTAGCACTTGCCCTCTGTCCACCTTCTTCAGTACCCTTCTTGGCCCCAGAGCTCTCAGCTCTCGACCTCTTGCACTCGTGGCTCCTGTGGCCAGTCCCGCCACAGTTTAGCACTTCGCCACCTTACAATCCTTCACTATATGACCGGGCTTCTCACACTTGAAGCACACAGTCACTCCCCTCATGCATTACCTAGTGTGCTCCCTACCACATCGGTCGCACTTCTTCACCCAAGAGCCGATGACACCGCCCTACAGTCATCCACCCTTATCCTCTTATTATTTGTGTTGAAACCGCCACGCCCAAATATCTTTCGCGTCCAGCTATTACCACCACCTCTGCCTTCTTCACCTCCACCACCGTTACCTCCATTTCGTATACAAACTTCCCGCCAAATCCACTGCTGACCCAAAGTGCTTGGCCGGGTAGCAATAAAGTGCCTGTGAATGTCAGCTGGCAACCCCTGAATATACCGCTTAATCTTCTGTGATGCTGGCGTAACCTGATCGGACACCAGCCTCGCCATCTCGTTGAATTTGGCGGTGTATTGCTGGTGGGTCATAGTGCCCGCCTCAGCTGTAGGAACTCTCTCTCAATCTTGTCAAGTTCCCAATGAGGATAGAACTCCTCGATCATCAACTTTTTTCAGTTCTCCCCACCTCATCCTTCCAATGGCCCGGTTGCCCTCGGCCTGGACAAGGTTGTCCCACTAACACAGCACCGTGTCGACAAAGGAGTGGGTGGCAAACTTTACCTTCTGGTCCTCCCGACACTCACTGATCTCTAGTACCGCTTCATCTCCCTTATCCAATGGTGGGCAGCTGCGGCATTACCACTGCCATCGAAAGTAGGGGGTTTACACCTTTGGAATGCCCCATACTGCATCCCCTTGCGGTTTCCCGCACTACCACCTCCTAATCATCACTAGAGGCTCCCCTTCTGCATCCAACTCCTCATCCCCACCAGTATTCCTCCTATCAGCGGTGGCTCTCCGTTCCTCCTCTTTCCTCTCCTTTCGTCCTCCCTAACAGCTTGGATCACTTCAGTCACGACAGATGGTAGGATCGTCTGCATGACTTGGTGAACCTCCTCCACCACTGCCTCCTTCATCGAGGCTCCAAATTCACACTCTCATCCACCCCCTCTGGGTGATGAAGCTCAGGCTCAGCAGAGCCGTCTCTGCGGTCTTCGTCTTGTTCTTGTACTACGTGGCCTACCACGAACGCCCCGCGTTCCACCACGAGAAGCTTTTGAAGAACTTCCCCCAGCCATCCTCTAAACACTATAAGATTCAACACCAACACGATCATTCAAGTAATAGCTCAGTTTATGTTAAGTATAGTTTGTCCCTAATTACAGTGGCCAGTTATGATTAGCCACTTACTTTAGTCTTCATCCCCCGAGCATTTCCTATCCTGACTACATTAGTGTCCAAGTCTACTAAAAGCACATAATCAAATAGCACACGCACATAATACCGTTAACATATGAAAATAAATACCTAATGGCAAGTAGCTACTTGGCTGGCATCCCTCCATTCGTCCCATTCTCAGTTTAAGTTTAGGTTTGAAAATATTTACCCATTTCTCTTAAACTTTGGCTCTGATACCAACTTGTAAGGCCCCGTTCCCGGAGACCTCATAGTTGGTCAATCACAGTATAATTAAATAAAAACATTACATAATTCTTAAACAATGCAGCGGAATTAACAACAAAAACCATTCACTTCATTAATAACGTTGTTGCCAAGCAATACATTTGTGTTTGTTATCAGTTACAAAAAATCAGTTAATTACATTCAAAACAACAATATTATTAAGAGTGAACGGATGCCAGTCTAGCCCCGACGAGTAGCCTCCCCGAGTGCCATCCTCAGCATTACCTACCAACTGAAAATGTATAAAAGTCAGCGTTGCTGAGTGAGTCCTAGTTTTAAACCATAATATACCACGTAGGGTTTGTATATGAAAATACCTTTAAAAATATTGTACATTTCTTTTGTATGGCCACACCACATACATACACATTATAATCTTAATTATTATCTTCACCATCTTTCATTCCGTACGTTTCGTACATTCATCATTATCTTTTACTTTATCTGGATCATGTCTCATGCAATCCCCACTCATGTCCGAAGACCGTTACAGTACCGGGGTACGCGACAAGAACCCGTCTCTTTTGGCAACACCCCCGCCTCATGTCCGAAGACCGTCACAGTATCGGGTGAGCATCACGACATGTTTCGGGTCAATCTCATGGATTATACCCCTTACGAGTCTGTTGTGACACAAAGTCACTCACCTCAACCTTGGCTTACAAGTCTGTTGTGACAACAGAGTCACTCACCTCAACCTTGGCTTACGAGTCTGTTTTGACACACAGTCACTCACCTCAACCTTGCTTGCAAGACTTTCATTATTTATTACATTCCACTTTTCATTAATATTAATCTTTCTCTTGATTAATAGTAATACTTTACGAGCATAAGCAACCCACGTAAAGTCACATAATATAATAGTAGGGAACACAAGATCAACCTAAAACATGAGTAAAATAATCAAATAGTAACAGCAGTCAAACTAGGAAAATTTTGTTTTCCTCCAAAATTTCAGAAAAATATTCTAAGTGTTGTAGGCGCATGGGACTATGCAGGTGCATGGCTTCTATACTTAGGCATTTTAACAACAATCCTGGGCGCATGAGCCTTTCAGGCGCATGGGACTACACTTAGTCACAAAGAAAAGTCTTGGTGCATGACACTGTTCAGGCGCATAAGTCATACTTAGAACAATTAGGCAAGATTTGGGCGCACGGGCACTATTGGGGCGCATGAACCCCACTTATGATTTTCTAAGGAAAATTTCCAGGCGCATGGGCCCTGTTTGGGTGCATGACTACTAGTTATGCATTTCTACATTTCAGAATCAACCCAGACTTGTTTCATCCCTGTTCTAAGCTTAAACATACATTTCTAAGCATACCCAACATAAAACAAACATAAAACATGGCATACACACACACACACACACACACACACACATATATATATATATATATATTATATATATATATATATATTATATATATCTATATTATATATATATATATAATAATATATATACGGTTACAAGGAAACAAGTTGAGAACCCATTTATATACATTTTCATCCTCAAAAATACTTTTAAACACATGTAAACGGGGTCTAGAACTCACCTATTGTAGCAAACAAGCAAAAGTCCTTCAAACCTGCTTGTACAAGAGTTCAAACACCTAGAAACAAACAAAACAAACACCAAACCACACTTAATAATCAGTTTTAAGGTTTCCCCCATAAAAACCAAACCAAGTAACACCAAACACACTAACCTTCAAAGTTTCTGCCCTATTCTTCCCACAACAGAGAGAAACTAGATTTTCAGCCTCTTTCTTCTTCTTTTCTTTCGGTAGCAGCAGCAGCAGAAAGAGCATGGGCGACCATGCCCTTATACACATCTTTTTGACTTCTTAGTGTACTTTTACACTTTACACCCCTCATCTTTGGCCCTTATTTTATTTCTTCTAGATACATTTCTTTTCTTTTTTTTTACCCCAAAGTTTCGGGTGTTACATTAACCATTGCCCGGATTACTTTAAATGCAGATGTACACTTATACTTATCACATATTATGCATCGCATTATCTAATGACATGTATTTACACTTGTAGTTTGCAAATTAATGCTTTGTAACACTGTTACCCACATTAATACTATTTTATCGCATTTGTGAATACGGTGAATAACACTTATCCGTATAAGTGTTTAGTCATACGCATTGGTGTTAAACATTGTTTTAACCATCTCCTCTTTTACCATTATGGCAATTTATGATTATCTTCTCTATAACCTTGCACCTCGTTGATGAATTTTTAGCTACAGATATGGTCTTTATGTCAGCTAGCATAGGAGTAGGAGTTTCATTGATACGGGCCATCAAAGCATGATTTTGATAGCATGGCTTGACTTCTTCTCCATAAAGGCTTCGATACCTGACACCGTCTTGTTTGATCACCAATGCACTTGAATTGGTGTGAAAAGTAGCTTGAGCTTATTGAGTAAGTTGAGGTTGATTGTACTATTATGGCTGGTGTTGCTAATGGCTGCTTTGCCCAAATGAATGACCTTATGTGTTTTTTTGGAATCTGCTAGTGTTACTTCTTGGAGCATTGTATTCCCTTGAAAAGTGGTCATTGACAGCATAGTTGTAACATTTCATGTCACACCCCACCAGGGAAATACCTCGAGGTGTCACGCATATTGTACATAGTCATGGTATAAAGAATACTAAGACAACACAACTTTATTAAATTTCATAATTTTATCAACATTTGTTCAAAAGAAACATACAACCAAAACATAACAAAGGAAATTCTATTTATTTTTCTAGGTCCTAAAGCATTCGTAAGTGAATTTCCAAGTCTCTAGTTATGATCACCTAAAATATGTAAAGTAAAAAGGTCAACAAAATTGTTGGTGAGAAACATAGGTTTATAAAGATACAAAAGCATGTTGGCATAAAAGTTTACAAATTCGTACAAGTTCATCTCAATAATATTTACACAAGATCTATGCAATCAAACCTAATTTGTCATTGTTATATTGCATCCACAATCCTCAAAGATTTTGTCGTTGTTATCATTGTGTCCACACTCCCCAAGATTGTGCTATGTTATAGGTTATATCGGTTTCCCAAGTATGGCCCATATTAGTACTTCCTTAGGCTTGAAACCAAGTTCATGATTGAAAAACTATCATATAGTGTTCAAATACTAAGCACATAGTTGATATTACTTGTTTAAGAATTTGTTTTATGAAAATGTTTATGTGATATGACCAACATATACATATTCCATCCCCAAAAGTGTAAAAGTTGAAAAAGGGGCTATGAATTTCACATTATGATTTTGATGAGTTTCTTGAGTTCTTGGGTGTGTGTTTGACAGTTAGGGATGAAACCTAAGGTGATAGAAAATAGTAGTTTAGGTATATAAGAAGATATATTGTTGTCAGTTGCTCAAGAAGATCAAAGCATAAGAGAATAATTGAATATCTTGTTAGTTTTTTAAAAATAACTCAGATTTGACAGCAATCTGTGTTGAGCTTTGACATGTCTTAAAAAGAGTAAAAATTTATGAAAATTTATGAGATTTCTAGTAGAATAATTAATATGTTTTGAATATATTTATTGAGGAAATTTTTCAATTTGAGACCCAAATAGGTCAATATCGTAAATCTTTACAGGCTTTCCTGCAATCAGAATTTTCAGCAATTTGTGATGAATTTTATATGTAATTTAAAAATAGGAAACGACATTCAAAAATTATGAACTTTAACAGAATGATAGATTATAGTGTTACAAAAAACTTTTATTTAGAAAAGTTTTTCATTTAGATCCCAGAAACACATCAAAACTGTCACCCAAATTAGAATGTCCAGAATTGCACATCTGATTTGTTGAGGCTGTTTGAGTGAACCAAAGAAATGATTATAAAGCATTTAGTACACCGTTGGAAAGGTAATTCAACTAACTACATCGTGGAACTAGAGTTTACATTATTTGGTTCTGTTATGAAAGAGTTATGGTTCAATAAAGTTCATCATAGTTTGTTGTCCAAAAACATTCACATAAGTGATGTTTTGGGTGTTTTAGATATAATGAAAATATAAGCCATGTGTGGTAGAGTGATTACTACATATTTTTATCATGTAGATCAAGATTTACCATGGTTCATTGAAAATTTTAGTAGTTTTAAACAAAATGAAATATAAGAACATTAAGGGTGACCATAGTTTATAACTTTATCATCTCACTTGTGTTCTTTGTCACGTCCACCAATACACCAGGTGTATGGATTATGTGTATTATAATGATCAAATGATCATATGAATAAGTTACAAAAGAAAATAAGATTAAACATTATTGGATCGGTTGGTTTAGATTAACAAAAACTTCTTCTTTGATCAGTAGCTAACGCATGCGGAATCTAAGTTAACTACTTACTATCACAACAAAAATACTTTGAGGAAATGTAAATGCACAAGTTTTTCTTTCAAATTATTCACTTGATTACTCGTTTGGTACAAATGATACAATCGGAAGATAAACCAAGTGGCTTGAAAAGCTTGCCTCTACTATGCAAGTGTGAGGACTTTATACTATGAAATCTAAACAATTAGAATAAACTATTCTATGTTTTGAATGTACAAAAAGACAGACAATTGGCACATCAAAGTTAGGCAACTTCAGTACTATGTTGTCTTTAAAAGGCAGAACACAGCAGTCGTCTGTACAGACAGTCTTGTCTTATGTAATAGCTGATTAGCAGCTCATGGAGTTCACTTTCGATCAGAAGCAGTTGATCGGTAGATCTTCAGTAGAACGTTGATTGGCAATTGCTTAGCATATGCTGATCGGTATACATTCAACATATGTGATCGGTAGACAGAAGAATTCGACAGATAGAGGCCAATGCTGAAGTTCTAAGTTTTTAGTAGCTTCATCCTCTTCATTGATCAACAAATTACCCCAAGGATGATGCTACCAAAACTTCTGTCTTCATCCTTTCAAGCATTTTAATCAACAATAGTTCATACATGTATCCTCTTCTATCACTTGAGGGGTTGTCAAGAGGTAGATTCACCAAATCCTTCATGTTGTGCCGAGATAGTCTAAAAACATAGACTTCAACTTTGCCGGCACAAGCATATGTTAGACTGAAGATGTTGGTTGAGGAATTGTAGCTCTAATGTGTAATTAGGTCATGAATGCTCAGTTGACTGACATGCAACACTCTTTCTTCTTCCTTTTGCTCAGCCTTGTTTCCAAATTTCATTTTCAGAATGGAGTCATAGATTTGTACTTGTCTAGCATGTCTTTATATTCTGAGGCTACTTCTACATCCTTTTTGTCTTTAAGGCTAAGCTTCAAAATCTCCAGCTCAGATAGAAAGAAACATTTCACTGGTTTTTTCTTTCTATGAAGAAGTTCTCAGCTTTCAACTCATAAGCCCATTTGATGATTCTTGTATCATTCTTATCTAAGTCTTCTTCTTCCTTATTTTTTGAGATTTCTTCTACTTCTTCTAGATGTTCCAACCCATATCTCATTCTTTTAGCAACATTGGTGATGATCACTTCATCTGCTGAATCTTTAGATTGGCTCCGGGTAGGGGTTTAGTTGTTTCATAAGCTTGTTGAACTTGTGTAAGAACCATGCTCAGTGGCTTGAGTAGGTGGAGTAGGCGGAGGTGACTGTTGTTAGTTGCTAGGTTTTGGCAGATAGGATGGTTTTAGCAACTTCAGACTCTAGTTTCTTATTCTTTTGTTCTAAAGCCTACCTTTTTCTCTAGATGAGATTTGTTGATCCTCATCAATACTTTTTCACTTCCCTTGCCTTAAAATCATTGATCAAATTCCTTAGGCTGCTGTAGGTGAGTTCTAGGTCCTTGATTTTTTGTTTTAAACTTGTTTTGGGGCTGAAATGCATATAAACTATCATTTTACAACTCAGTATGTGGAACCGTATGTTTACCCTGTTTTACATGGGGGTGTGTGTTTGTGATGTTTTGACCGAGTCATGTGGTTGTATGCTTGTTTTAAGTGCTTAGTATGCTAGATTTGGGCTAAGAATACGTTAGGATGATGAATAGGTACTGAAACTAGTATAAGTTAGAACTGGTAAACTGCCATGAACCAAACACTTGCCCATGCGCCTAACACTTTCCCCATGCGCCTAAGTTTTCCCGCCAAGTGTTCCACGCCTAAGTTTTTCCCATGCACCCATGTGTTCCCATCCATCTAAGTTTTCCCATGCGTCCAACTGCCCGTGCGCTACATAGTACCCATGCGCCTACATAGTGCTCATGCGCCTAAGTTGACTTAGGATTTTTCTGAAATCTGGGAAATAGAAATAATGATTAAGCTCTGGAATGTTTTGGTGGTTTATGTTATTCATGTTACGCATGTTTGTGGTCTGTTATTGATGTTCCTTATTACGTATTATTACGTGACTTTACATGGTGTGTTATTGCTCTTATACGTAAAGTATTGTCATAAAGGAAGCGAAAGATTAAGATAATGAAAGTGGATCATAACGAATGAGTGAAAGTCTTGCAAGCAAATTTAAAGAGGTTCACAACTCATTGAAGAGTTGTTAGCTCAACTGTGTGCGATGTAGCATGCAATCTTGGCTAACCCATGAGGGTACACACAGGGGGGTCAGTCTTGGTGACTGATCTATACGTGCGAAACGGGATCCTTGTCGCTTAACCCAAAGACTGAGGTGGCTTCATGCCTAACGATGGGACATAGCTTATGAAAGGATCTAGATAGAAGTGAAAGATAATGAAAATTGCGAAACGATCGAATATGTGCGATAATGGAAGATAATAATGATATTACCTTGATGTATGTATGATGAATGACCATGTACGAAAGTAAAGAAAATGTTTTAAACAAAAGAAAAGTATCTTATTATAAAACTAGAACTCACTTAGCAACGCTGACTTTTTATGCATTTTCAGTGGCGGGTAGCTTGTTGCTGAGTATGACACGAGGGTGAAGCTACTTGGCGGGCAAAGACTGGCATCCATTTCATGCACGATAATGTTGTGTTTTGTAATACAACTTAATATTCTTTGTAACTCTTTTAAAAACAATGATGTATTATTTGTCAACAACAAATATTAATGCATGAATGGTTTTTGATAAATTAATCCGTTGCAATGTTTATGAAATTTATTGTGTCTTATTATAAATAAGGTTGTGATTGACCAACTATGGGGTTCCAGGGAACGAGGCTTTACAAGTTGGTATCAGAGGCAAAGTTTAAGAGACTTGAGTAAATTATTTTCAAAACCTAACATAAACTGAGAATGGGACCGAATGGAGGGATGCCAACCCAAGTAGCTACGTGCCATCAGGTAATTTATTTTTTCTTAAATAACCGGTATTATATGCGCGTGCTATCTGATTGATGTGCCTTAGTAGATTTGGATACTGATGTAGTCAGGATAAGCAATGCTTGGAAGATGAAGAGTAAAGTAAGTGGCTAATTACAACTGGCCACTGCCATTAGGGACTTACTATACTCGACATAAACTGAGCTATTACCTTAAATGATTTTTTTGGTGTTCGAATGTTATAGCGCTTAGGATGGCTGGTCGTAGATCTTCGAAGGCTTCTCGAGGTGGGGTACAGGGTGGTCGTGGTGCTAGACCACATGTCACCAGGAACAAGGCTAAGGCTACTTAGACGGCTCTACAGAGCCCGAGCTTCATCACCAAGAAGGCGGTGATGAGAGTGCTAATCTGAGAGCCTCTGTGAAAGAGGCAGTTAAGGAGGAAGTTCATCAGGTCATGCAGACGATCCTGCCATCTATGGTGACCGAGGTTATTCGTGCTGTAAGGGAGGATGAAAGAAAGAGAAGGAGGAGAGGAGGAGGACCGTTGGGAGAGGGGGTGAGGAGAGAGGTTCAGGTTAAAGGGAGTAACCAGAAAACCGAGATGGCCGTCTCCAGCGATGAAGAGCAAGAGGAAGAGGTACAGGAAACTGCCAAGGGGTGTAGTTATGGAGCATTTCAAAGATGCAAGCCCCCGAATTTTGATGGTAAGGGAATGCTGTTGCTGCTTACCGATGGGTGAGGGAAATGGAGGCTGTGTTGGAGATCAGCAATGTAGGGAGGATCAAAAGGTGAAGTTTGCTACCCACTCATTTGTGGACTCGGCTTTATGATGGTGCGATAATATTGTCCAGGCCGAGGGCAGCAGGGCTGTTGGGAGGATGAGGTGGAGTGAACTGAAAAAGATGGTGATCGAGGACTTTTTTCCTCACAGGGAACTTGACAAGATTGAGAGAGAGTACTTACAGCTAGAGGCGGGAACCATGACACACCAGTAGTATACTACTATGTTCAATGAGATGGCAAGGCTGGTGCCGGATCAGGTGCCATCGGTGTCAAGGAAGATCAAGAGGTATATCCGGGTTTGCCGACAGATATCCACAGGCACATGATCATCGCTCGGCCGTGTACTTTTAGGTCGGTGGTTGATCTGGCAGGGAGGTTGTATGATGAGAGAGAGGTGGCAGTGGTAGAGGTGAGTAAGAATGGTGGTGGTGTCAGGAACTAGAATGGGAAGCCGTTTGGTTGTGGTGGTTTCACTCCAAATAACAAGAGGGCAAGGGTGGATGATCGAAGGGTAGTAACATCAGGTACGGGAATGAAGAAGTGTGGTAAGTGCGGGAAGGAACATACAGGGAAGTGTAAGTGGGGACTAAATCTCTGCTTCATGTTTGGGAAGCCCAGTCATATGGCAAGAGAGTGTAGGGTTGTAAGATGTTATAGCTGTGGTGAAGAGGGCCATCTGAGTAGGGATTGCAAAAAGCCGAGGGCTGAAAATTTTGTGGCAAAGAAGGGGACCAAGAATGATAGGTAGAGAGCAAAAGCCAAAGCATTCAAGATGACCCGGGAGGAGGCTAGGGTAGACCCCAATGTCGTGTCAGGTAAAACCAACTTGTGCCTCTGTATTATTCGATTCTGGTGCTAGTAGGAGTTTCATATTTGCTGCCTTCTGTGCTAAGTTGCCTGTTAGAAGTAGAAGTATTAACGAGCCTTCGATGTAGAAACTGCCATTGGTAAGTCTACCAAGATTTCTGATCTGATAGAGGGTTGTGACATAGAATGGAAGGCTATAGGTTCTCTGCTAAATTATTCGTGATGCCCTAGGCGGGTTTGATGTGGTTCTGGGGATTGATTGGTTAGCAGCCTATAAGGCAAATATTGTGTGTCGCAAGAAGATGATCCGATTGACTGCGCCTGATGGGAGTTCGGTGACGATCTACAGTGATCGAGTTACTATGGTTTCGAAGGTGATTTCGATGGTGGTGGCAGAGAAGTGAATGAAACGTGGATGTAGTGCCTACCTGGCGTACGTGAAGGATGTGGATGCGTCAGTACCACAATTATCCGACGTACCGGTTGTGTGTGACTTTCCAGACGTGTTCCCAGAAGATTTACCAGGTGTGCCACCAGACAGCGAGATCGAGATCTAGATCGACTTGATACCTGGTGCTCAACCTGTTGCCAAGGCACCATATCGGTTGCTTCCATATGAGATGAAGGAACTGATGGTTTAGTTGCAAGAGTTGTTGGACAAAGGGTTCATTCGACGAGTATCTCTCCCTAGGGTGCTCCGGTCTTGTTTGTAAAGAAGAAGGACGGTAGTATGAGGATGTGCATCGACTGCCATGAGTTAAACAAGTTGACGGTGAAGAACCGATATCCACTACCTAGAATTGATGACTTGTTTGATCAGCTCCAAGATGCCAGTTGGTTTTCGAGAATAGATCTCCGATCTGGCTACCATCAGATGAAGGTGAAGGAGCAAGATATCCCCAAAACAGCTTTCGCACACGTTATGGACACTACGAGTTTCTCGTTATGTCGTTTGGTCTAACTAACGCGCCAGCTGCCTTTATGGATTTGATGAACCGGGTGTGTCGGCCGATGTTGGATAAATCATTGATTGTTTATCGATGATATCCTGATTTATTTGAAGAGAGAAGAAGAGCATGTTGGTCATATTCGTGAGGTATTGGAAACACTTAGAATAGAGAAGCTGTATGATAAGTTCTCCAAGTGCGCTTTCTGGTTGCTCGAGGTTCAGTTTTTGGGTCATGTGGTAAATTCCGAAGGGATAATGGTAGACTCGGCAAAGGTTGAGGTGGTGATACAATGGAAGTCTCCAAAGACGCTATCCGAGATCCGCAGTTTCTTGGGTTTGGCGGGCTACTGCAGAAGATTCATCCAAGACTTTTCTAAGTTAGCCTCACCATTGACTAAATTGACTGGCAAAGATATGAAGTTTGTATGGGGTCTAGAATAGGAGAATTCTTTTGAAGAGTTAAAGACAAGATTGACCCAAGCTCCCGTCTTGGCATTACCTGAAGGGAGCGAGGACTTAGAGGTCTATTCGGATGCTTCTTATTCGAGGTTGGGTTGCGTGCAGATGAAACGGGGAAGAGTAATAGCCTATGCGTCCTGACAGTTGAAAATCCATGAGGCTAATTACCCTACTCATGACTTGGAGCTAGCAGCTGTGGTCTTTGCATTGAAGATTTGGAGGCACTACTTGTACAGGACGAAGTGCACTATCTTTACTGACCATAAGAGCTTGAAATACTTCTTTGAGCAGAAGGACCTCAATATGAGGCAAAGGAGGTGGTTAGAGTTGATCAAGGATTATGATTGTTAGATCCACTACCATCCGAGCAAGGCCAACGTAGTGGCAGATGCCCTTAGCAAAAAGGAGAGATCCGAGCCAATCTGAGTTAAAGCTTACCAGTTGGTGATGACCTCCAATGTGATGACACAGGTCAAGGGGTTCCAAGATGAGGCGTTGAAAGACGATTGCCTTAACTTCAAAAGGATGAGAGGTCTAGTCATGGAGTTGGGTGAAAACACTCTCGGTGTTAGAACCCACTTCGGGCGGATTTGGATCCCTCGTTATGAGGACCTACGGGGCGAATCATGGATGAAGCTCATAAGAGTAGATACTCCATTCATCTCGGTGCTACAAAGATCTATCATGATATGAAGAAAGATTACTGGTGGCCGGGTATGAAGCGGGAGGTACCGGAGTATGTGAGTAAGTGCCTTACTTGCTTGCAAGTGAAGGCGGAGCATCAGAAGCCATACGGGAAGATCCAACCTTTGGATATACCTGACTGGAAATGGGAGCACATCACCATGGACTTCATTACGAAGTTACCACGTACGGCAAGAGGATACGATCCTATATGGGTGATAGTTGACCGTTTGACGAAGAGTGCTCACTTTCTACCAATTCGCGAGATATATTAATCTGAGAGGTTGGTGAATCTATTCATCAAAGAGATTGTGATGCATCATGGTGTACCAGTGTCTATCGTGTCTGACCGTGACACTCGGTTTACATCCAAGTTTCGGAAGAGATTTCATGACGCGATGGGGACGAGGTTGCACATCAGTACGGCTTATCATCCTTAGACGAATGGTCAGTCAGAGAGAACTATACAGAAGCTTGAGGATATGCTCCAAGCATGCGTCATTGATTTCGGAGGAAGTTGGGACGAAAACTTACCGTTAGCTGAATTCTCATACAACAACAGTTATCATGCCAGCATTGGTATGCCACCATATGAGATGCTATACGGTAGGAAATGTAGCATGCCCGTATGTTGGGGTGACATCGGACAGAAGGAGTTGGGGAGCATTGAAGTGATCGAGCCTATGACTGAAAAGTTGGAGAAGATTAAGGCCTTCATGAAAACGGAAAAAGATAGGCAAAAGTCGTATGCTGACAAGAGGAGTAGACCGATTGAATTCAAGGTGGGTGATAAAGTTATGATGAAGGTTTCACCTTGAAAGGGGATTATTCGTTTCAGAAAGCGGGGTAAGCTGAGCCTGAGGTATATTGGACCTTTCCTAGTCATTGCTCGAGTAGGAGAGGTGGCCTATAGGTTGGAGCTACTTGATGAGTTAAGTGGGATTCATCCAACATTCCATGTATCTCATCTGAGAAAGTGCCTAAGCTGATGAAGATATAATTGTACCACTGGAGGACATTGAAGTGGATAAACGACTCAATTACGTAGAGCAACTAGTGGAAATCATTGACCGAAAAGAGAAGAGATTACGGAATAAAGTGGTTTCACTTGTGCGAGTACACTGGAGGCACAGGAAGGGATCTGAGTCTACATGGGAGACTGAGGAAGAGATGAGATAGCATTATACATAACTGTTCGAGGAGTGACAGGTTTCGAGGACGAAACCTATATAAGGGGGGTGGACTTTTAACACCCGGAAATTTACAAAAAAAGAAAAGAAAAGAGAAGTATAAAGAAAGAAAGGTGAAATAACCCAGTTAAAGAGTTAAAGTTGTGCAAGAGGCAAACCTTATTATTATGATGTTTAAAAGGTGGGCATGGCCGCCCACTACCCTGCTCCAACAACTGATTCGGCTGCAAAAAAAAAAAAAAAAAAAAAAAAAAACAACAGAGTTTCCATCGGTTGTTAGAGAGAAGAAGAAGATCAGCTTGAAGGTGAGCTTTTCATATGTTTTGTTCAGTTTCAGCTGGGTTTTCAGCTTTTGGACGGAGTCTTATGTGTTCCTCTATGTTCGGTTGTGTGTTTTTGGTGTGTGTAGTTGTTTGAACTCCAAGTGCTCTTGAGTTTGGAGGTGTTTTACTTGAAGGCTGCTGTAGGTGAGTTCTAAGTCCCCAATTTTTCTATTTTAAACTTGTTTTGGTGCTGAAATGCATATAAACTATCATTTTACAACTCAGTGTGTTGGAACTATATGTTTACCCCTGTTTTACTTATGGGTGTGTGTTTGTGAATGTTTTGACCGAGTCATGTGGTTGTATGCTTGTTTTAAGTGCTTAGTATGCTAGATTTGGGCTAAGAATATGTTAGGATGATGAATGGGAACTGAAATTAGTATAAATTAGAACTAGTAAACTGCCCATGCACCTAACACTTGCCCATGCGCCTAACACTTTGCCCATGCGCCTAAGTTTTTTCCATGCGCCCAAGTATTCCCATGCGCCTAAGTTTTTCCCATGCGCCCAACTGCCCGTGCGCCTACATAGTACCCATGCGCCTACATAGTGCTCATACGCCTAAGTTGACTTAGGATTTTTCAAAAATCTTGGGAAATAGAAATTAATGATTAAGCTCTAGAATGTTTTGGTGGTTTATGTTTGTTCATGTTACGCATGTTTGTTGTCTGTTATTGATGTTCCTTATTACGTATTATTACGTGACTTTACATGGTGTGTTAATTCTCTTATACTTAAAGTATTATCATAAAGGAAGCGAAAGATTAAAGATAATGAATAGTGGAACATAACAAATGAAAGAAAGTCTTGCAAGCAAATTTAAAAAGGTTCACAACTCATTGAAGAGTTGTTATCTCAACTGTCTACGATGTAGCATGCGATCTTGGCTAACCCATGAGGGTACACACAGGGGGGTCAGTCTTGGTGACTGATCCATACGTGCGAAACGGGATCCTTGTCGTTTAACCCCAAGACTGAGGTGGCTTCGTGCCTAACGATGGGGCATAGATTATGACAGGATCTAGATAGAAGTGAAAGATAATGAAAAATTGCAAAACAAACGAATTTGTGTGATAATGGAAGATAATAATGATATTACCTTGATGTATGTAAGATGAATGACCATGTACGAAAGTAAAGAAAATGTTTTAAACGAAAGAAAAGTATCTTATTTATAAAACTAGAACTCACTCAGTAACGCTGACTTTTTATGCATTTTTAGTTGGCAGGTAGCTTGTTGCTGAGGATGGCACGAGGGCAAAGCTACTTGGCAGGCAAAGACTGGCATCCATTTTATGCATGATAATGTTGTTGTTTTGTAATACAACTGAATATTCTTTTGTAACTCTTTTAAAACATTATTGTATTATTTGTCAACATCAAATAGTAATGCATGAATGGTTTTTTATGAAATGTATTGTGTCTTATTATAAATAAGGCTGCGATTGACCAACTGTGGGGTTCCCGGGAACGGGGCTTTACAAGCTATCTCAAATCGGTTAAAGCATCCCAGTTGGTTCCTTGAGTAACCCATTCTACCTGTTGTTGATCTGGTTATGAAGTTTCTATTTATCTTTGATCATATTCCCACTCCACTATAGGATCATATGCTGATAGTGGAGCTTCGGGAATCTCTTCATCGGCATCAGTCTTGACAAAGGTTAGTACTTTAAGCACCAACATCTTGGATTTGTCATTCTTACATCCAAAGATGCTAAAGTACTCAGAAATTTGCTCTAGAATGTCAAAGGGTAGATTAAGTACTTCATTTTCATAGTCATAGTACATGATCTCTCCATTTTCCCTCTTAACAACAAATTTCTTCATTAGAGCAAGATACCCAGCAGCCAACACCTTTGTTCCTTTAAGTATCTTCTCCTCTACTTCTAGATCCACAATCCTTGCTCTTACAACTTTCTTTGGTTCTTTTTTCTTCTTTGCAAGGATTGAGGAGATAGGTTAGCTATCATTAGAGGTTGTAGAGTCAGGGGATGCTAGAGGCATAGTTGGCAGATGGGATGATCTTTGACTCATAGTCTTTGACTTGACATGTTGCCTTTCCCATTACTCTATGGCTTCTTTAAACTTTGGGAGCTCTCCGGCTGTAATCTTTTGTTTGATTCCTCAGATATTCAGATCAAGAGTGAACATACTCATTGGTCTTACTTGCCTAACAGAGAAACCATAATACTTAAGAAACATCTTCATCTATTGCTTGTCCCTGAACTCTTGTTGACTCTTTTATCCTTGTTTCTTTTCTGATGCAGCCCTCTTTCTTCTAGTTAACTCAGTTGATTTCTCTAATTCAACATGAGTTACAGCTATCAACTTGGATTTTATCTTAGTAGTGCTCCACTCCATGACCTCATCAAAATTGAATACTTTCAACTCAAGTTGAGCTTCTAGGAGACATTTTTATTGATCCTTCTTTTCTTTCTTCTCAATAGAGGTCATGGGTTTGGATTCGGTAGTTGCTGTTGCTGAAGCCTGCTGAGTAGTTGTCCTTTGGGTGCTTTCGGCAGATGGCCGGAATGACTTAGATGACACCCTTTGATGAATTTGGCCTTTGTTTTAGGTGGACCTTTAGATGTTGTTCTGCTTGGTTTACCACCATGATTGAATTACTTTGTTGCAGTTCTTGCAGCTCTCGATTCCTTTCCAGTTTTTATTAATGCAATGATATTCTTCTTAATAAAAGGTTCTTGAGCTCCGCCTGCTTTTAGTACTACAACTTATTCTTTAACCTTCTATGGGAACACTTCTACCTTTTTGTTCATCAGAAATCTGGCCTTTGATTTCTGTGACTCAACTTCAATCTCCTCTTCAGTAGTCATAGGTCTCTTACCTTTGCAAGAGGTAGAGACTTTAGTAAGTCTGACTGCCGAAGGTCTAATGATTACACCTGGTGCTTCACTAGCTAACTTGGGATCATTAGTAGTTATTTGAGCTCTTTCAGCATCGTTAGTGACTTTTGGGTCATTAGTTTCCATATTCACCTTAGATTTAATTGGGATTTTAGCTTCAACCTCCACTTGACCAAATATCACCTCAGTTGATTTTTTGAGTTCAGACTCAGGTGTGTCCTTTTGTTGTTTATGAAGTTGGGCTGGTTTAGATTTAAGAGTCATCCCATGCCTTTCCATATCAACTTCCATGGTCTGGGTGCCTCTTATGTAAACCACCATTCTCTTGAGGATTCCTCTGCTGAAGAAGCCTCTGGTCTAGTGCTTCCAGTAGTTACATCAGCAACTCATTTATTCAGCTCTTCCGTAGCTTCCAATAGCACTTTAGTAATGTGCTTCTTCAGAACATACCTTGGGAGAGGCTTCATGTCCAAGCATGAGCTCTCTCTTTGATGATTCCTCATCAGATCTTTTTCTTTTTAGAGAGAGCAAGTGTAACACCCGGAAAATTCAGCATGAAGAAGAGAAAAGAAAGCAAGGGAAAAAAAAGAGAATTATTGTAAAACAAGGGGTTAAAAGCGGGCAAGGGCCAAACTTGCCCATAATGGGTTCAAAAAGGTGTTAAGGCCGCCCATACTCCTCTCTCTCATGCAATAAAGTCTCGACTGAAGCAAGAAGCAGAAGTTTCACCCGGTTTTAGTGATAGAAAGTCTTCAATAGTAAGATTCTATGGTGTTCTTCTCGGTTTCAGTTGAGTTTGCAGCTTCTGGACTGATTCTTAAGTGTTTCTATGCTATTTCATGTTAGAATGATGATTGGGAGCTGGTAGTGGCATAAGTTGCATTGCAGGTTGGTTTTTGTGTTCATCCTTATTTAACAACTAAGTCATTTGTTCATTAGCATTTGCTAAGTCTTCATACGCATTTGCTAAGTCTTCATCCGCATTTGCTAAGTCTTCATACGCATTTGCTAAGTCTTCATCCGCATTTGCTAAGTCTTCATACGCATTTTCTAGGTCTTCATACGCATTTGCTAAGTCTTCATCTGCATTTGCTAAGTGTTCATTCGTATTTGCCAAGTGTTCATCCGCATATACCAAGTAGTCATCCGCATTTGTTTATGCCCATCCGCATTTGTTCTACCAACATCTTTTGGACACTTAGGATATTTTCTTAAGACTTTCACCCGCGTTAGCTATAGTTCATCCGCACTTGTTCCATCCGCATTTCTTTGGGTACTTAGAATTTTTTGAAATTTTGGGAATAGAATCTAAGTGTAAGTATTGATGAATAAGGAAAGATTAGGCTTGTTTAAAATTTCTTATGTTTATTTCTCTTCTTATGGCCCGCGGTTATGGATGATATTTATTGTGTTTCATGGTATGTGATTATTAAAAACAATGAATATTTTCAAAGTATTATTCCTAACCTAGTGAATACAAAGAAATAAAAAGAGACAGTGTAACTTAATGAATGTTACCCCGGGCCCTTATGATGAATGAAAAGCCTTACAAGCACAATGAATGGAGGTGCACGACCTCGTTGTCGTTAACTCAACTGATGTGCGGCTGTATAGCACATGGGGATGCACATCTGGGGTCTAATCCTTGTGATTGACCAATGTTTGATGAATGGGACCTGTATTCATGAACAAGCTTCATGCCTAGCAGTGTGGGTCAACTGTCGATGGGTTAGCTACCATGATAAAGGTTTGTCGACAGGGGTTCGACATCTGTTGCCAACCAACAGTGTAGGCTCTTGCTTTGTGCAATCCTAGTTAATGAAAGAGAAAGATAAAGAAAGAAAGATAATGAATCTCTTAATGATTGATTATGTATAATGATGAATGGTCACCAAGTGAGGTTTACAAAAGTATATTTTTTCTATATTATTAAATTAGAACTCACTCAGCAACGCTGACTTTTTATATGCATATCAGTTGGAAGGTAATGGAGTTGCTGTAGATGGCACAAGATTAAAGCTACCTGGCAAATAAAGACTGGCATCCATGGCACGCTGACAAGTTATTTTTGTTTTGAAATGCAACTAGATGTTCTTTTGTAACTTGCAATAACAATGTATTTCTTGGCAAAGTAATGGGTAATGAATGTTATGTTTTTATTAAATTATTCCGCTGCAAAGTTTTCTTGTTTTGATAAATCTGAACGTGTTTTAATATGAAAAGTTCTATGAATGACCAACTGTGGGTTTTCTGGGAACCGGGCCTTACAGCTAGGAAGAAGTGTTGGATCTTTTACACTACTGCCATTCTTATCTTCCCAAGTAGAACCTTTTCGTTCATCCTTTCCATCACCCTCCTGGCTTTTATCTCCTTTTCTTCCAAACTATTATAGCCATACCTATCAATATGCTCATTCATTTTGACTTCAGCTTCTAATAGAGGCTCATATTGGAGAGTCCACTTGGAGGAGAAAGAGATTGGCTGTGTAGAATGTACAACTTGGGTAGTTAATCTCTGGAGAATATCTTTAGCTTCTTTGGGCTCATCTTCCCCCTTTTTGGTAGCATCATCTAAGATTCCAGATGACACCAAGTTGATGGCGAAAGGTACATCCAAAGGTTCTTATGGTGTTGAGAGTTGAAGACTCATGATGATGGATTGTTAAAGGTCAATGGTCTCTTAAAGTTGTTCAACTTTGTGTTCAAAATCCAATGCCTTTGGTGTAGCTTACTGAAGAGTTATGAGTTGTTCTTTAAGAATATTAACCTTGCAGCTTGCTATTGGAGAGTTCTGAGTTGTGTTTACAACTTAAATACTCTATCTTTTGAAGATTTCAGCAGACAGTTCTCAAATTCAAGAACTATGGCTCTTTCAACATAACCTTGAAGCCTTGCATTTTCAACATGTGAGGCATTCATTTTTTGAGCAAGTTCAAGGTTATGTGCCATCAATTTATGGATTTATTGCATACTTCCCTCATCCATAGATGTGGAATCTTTGGTAGATGAGGTCCTAGGCTGAGCCTCTGCACCCTCACCACCAGATGTGGTTTCTTGGTGCCTTAGATGCCTCTCCTCAAGAAATGACTCAAAGGAGACATTCCCTAGGTGAGTTGCCATGGTTGATGTCTTATGGACGTTGTCTCTTTGTTGCTAATCAATTGATGGATGAGCAGTAGAGATACCCTTTTCCATATTGATCCTTTCCTCCCTAGGATCAATCTCTTGGGATAAAGGATGTGGTTCAGATGTTGCTACAAACATATTAGTCCCTAGTGTCTTTATTGTGTGGAAATAGGAAGACAGTGAATCATTATGAAGTATAGTAGGAACATTATCATCCTGGGTAGTAGACATGTGTATGGGAGATTGAGGAGCTACGTCTAATGGCCCGGGATTTGAACGAGTTCCTAATGAGACATCTTCCTTAAAAGTTGTCTCGAAGATGTGGATATCCTTTTTGGTTTGCTTAATGGAGTGTTGGGACTCCGATTGAAGGGTTATAGCTCCTCCCATTTTAAGTTTTTCACCTAATTCCTCTTGTAAAATCAGTTAATGAGTCTTGGGTTTATTAAAAACTTAAATTTTGCAGCAGCCTTTACATTTTTACACAAGTTTGAAAGATAAAGTTTGAAAAATCATAATGTTGTTGTGTGACTAGACCATAGATAGCCCCTGCTAAATCCAGTGGTACCTAATCCCATCCTCCCAACTTGTTTAATAAACAATGAAAAAAGATATTTAAAATGATTCTTCAATTATAAAATACCTGAGATTTGGAGAAGGTGGACGTCGGGAGGGGTCCTTCGTATCCCATCTCCTTGAAAGTGCCACTTACCATTTCTTTGGAGAAAGAAGATTCACCATTTGCGTCGTCCAACTTCAGATGTTGCTGAATTTGGCACAAGAGATGGTGACCATCAGTCCCTGCACCATTACGGTGAGGACTTTTGTTCCATGTTCCATTTGAATGGAACATGTACTCCAGAATTCCCGAATGTGTGTCTCACAAATCACCTGGTTACTTTTATTGAAAAGGCATAGTCGCTATTGCATAGAAATTGAAGCATAGGATTGCAGACTAGATCACCAGTAGGTTGAAGTGATGTTGTGATGTTGTGATTCAGTCTGAATTGTAGGGTTTGAGTTTGAGCAACCATTGCAAATTGATTGAGTTTGATAGGACTTAAGAGATTTATGGTTTACGGGTTTGCTTTGTGAAGAAGATTGAAGATGACAATGGTGGGAAAACCTTTGATTTTAAAAGTTGTGGATACTATATAAAATGTTTTTTCTAAAATGATTTATCACCGTAACTATGAAATTAAAGGCTTGTGATAATGGAACAGTCTTTTCAGGTAACTTCTCTGGTGCCACAACATATCGGAAGAAGAAAGTGGGACCTACCGGATGTTTTTCAAAAGACGTGCCGAAATCATTCTATCTATCGAATCCCCCATTCGGTAGATGCCCTGTTTTACCCAGTTATCTATTGATTTGCATAATTTGGCAGATACCTAGTTATCTGCAGATATTTGGAATATAGCTATTTATCTGCTAATTTGCAAATTTCGCCAGATACATAGTTTTACCCATTTTATGAAAAGAAGCATTTCTTAACAATATTATTGTTATCATTAATTAAACATTTAGTTATTCAATGTTCATCATTCCAGTAGTAGATACAAGATATATAAATCTAGTTTCATCAAAAGCCTTTGTGAATAAATCTAAAAATTGTTCATTTGTATGGACTTTAATTAATTTAATCATCTTTTTTCTACAAAATCTCTAATGAAATGATACTTGATTTCAATATTCTTTGTCTTTTAATGCTAAACAGGATTGTTGGTGATAGAGATAGTACTATTGTTGTCAATGTGGATTGGAGTGTTCATAAAGGTTACTCCATAATCTCTAAGTTGAGTTTGGATCCACATCACCTTAGCACAACAACTTGAAGTAGCAATGTATTCTGCTTCAGCAGGTGATGTGGAAACACAGGTTTGTTTTTTGCATTCCCATGAAACCAATCTTCCCCCTAAAAATTGACATCCTCGTGAGGTTGACTTCTTGTTGATGTTGCATCCCCCATAGTCACTATCTGTATATCCATAGAGATTGAAGTTGGCACTCTTAGGGTACCATAATCCTAACTTAGGTTCCCTTTTGACATACTTTAGAATTATCTTTACAGCCATTAGATATGACATGTAACGCCTGAACGTTTTGAAGAAAAAGAAGGCAGATGAAGTTCTCGCGTGAAAGGAAGTTCTTGCACAAGAAGTTTATGAGAAAAGCTTAGCTGGGTATAAATAGCTGAGAACACCCAGTCTGACTCCATTTCACGCGAAAAGTTCAGCTGCTAGAGAGATAAATCGGCTGCGTAGAGAAAGTGAAGAATCCAATTGTTTAAGGTATGTAACTCGTGTAGTAACTCGTGTTTTGCACTAAGAATGAATTATTAATGAATATAACACATGGTTATGTAGTTTTCACTCGGCAAAGGCTTCGGGAAGGTTGTGTTTGTGCTAGAACTTCAAGAGGTTAGTTTCTATTCCCCTTTTTACGTAAGTTTTTATGTTTTGGGGCTATTACACATACTAGAACGTTTGAATGTTCCTGTTCATGCTTGGTATGATGTTGTTAAGGTGTTTGCATGTTAGAACAGCCTTAGACGTGATAAGTTGTGATTGGGCGGGGAAAACCTGTAGTTTTCGGCGAGCAGTTTTGATGTACGTTAAGATTTTGAATTCGGGGAAGTTATCGCGCGAAAGGTGTAGTTTTCGAGCGATATGCATGTTTTCGCACGACAGGTAGTTCTTACGCGACTTGTAAATTCTCGCACGATATGTGGTTCTCACGCGACTTGATGGTTTTCGCGGGATTGGATGGTTCTCGCGCGAAAAGGGTAGTTCTCGCACGAGATGTTGCTGGTGAATGTTAAGTTTTCGCATGCTATGCTGTTATGTGTGATGCATTATCTTTTCACGTTAAACGAATTTTTAAAACTATGTGTTTTATGATGTGACTTTATTTGATATGTATGATTATGTAAGTAAAGTATAACGAAAGTGAAAGATAACGATGATGAAAATGGAAGTAACGAATGATGGAATCCTTGTCACTTACCCCGGTACTGTACTTTGCTTCGTGCATAATGTATGGAATGTATCTGCTTCGTGCACAATGTATCTACTTCATGCACAATGTATCTGTTCGTTCACATTGTATCTGCTTCATGCACAATGATTAAGGGTTGTTTTCAGGCCCCGATAAAGTACCAGCTTCATGCACAATGTTGGGGGGGTTTAGCATATGGCAGGATTTATAAAGAAAGTAAAGATGCTAAAGAATGAATGTACGAAACGAATGAATATGAACGATGATGATAAGATAATAATAATTATTATCAAGATGTACGTACGATGTGTGATCATGAACGAAAGTAAAGGATATGTTTTAACGAAAAGTGAAGTATTTTAATTATAAACTAGAAATCACTCAACATAGCTGACTTTTGTATGCATAATAGTTGGCAGGTAACCATTTGATGCTGAGGAGGTGCAGGCATAGATGCATAAGCCACTAGGAATGATTTGCGTCTGGCATCCACATTTTGGGAATGATTATTGTGTTAAAAAAATTTTGAGATGTAAATGAATGATTTGATGTATTGACATGATTTTAATCATGAATGAAAAGTTTTAATTCCGCTACAAATGATGTGTTTTAAATGTTTTATGCGATGATTGACCAGCTGTAAGCGTCCCGGGAATGGGGACTTACAAGTTGGTATCAGAGCCAATGTTTAAGAGAATTGGGTAAAATATTTTCAAAGAACCTAAACTTAAACTGAGAATGGTATGAAAGGGAAAGGGATGCCAGTCCTAGTAGCTACATGCCTGCAGGTAAAGGTTTTATGTAAATGTTTTATGTAAGATAATAAAAAGCAATTATGTGCGTCTGTTATGTGGTTTATGTGCCCCTAGTAGATTTGGATACCGATGTAGTCAGGATAGGGAATACTTGGAGAAGGAAGAGCAAAGTTAGTGGCTAATCACAACTGGCCACTGTAATTAGGGACTTACTATACTTGACGTAATCTAAGCTATTACCTTGAATGATCATGTTGGTGTTTAAATCTTATAGCGCTTAGATGGCTGGTGGTAGATCTTTGGAGGCTTCTCGAGATGGAGGTCGTGGTAGACGTGGTGTTGGACCGCATGTCACAAGGAATAGGGCTAAGATTTCTGAAATGGCTCCTGAAGAGCCCGAGCTTCATCACCATGTGCTAATCTGAGGGCCTCAATGAAGGAGGCAATAGCAGAGGAAGTTCATCAGGTCATGTAGACGATTCTGCCGTTTGTGGTGACCGAGGTTATTAGAGCTGTGAGGAAGGATAAGAAGAAAGAGAAGAAGGAGAGGAGGAAGACCGATAGACAAGGGGGCGAAAGAGGTGGTACAGGGGAGATGGAGCAACCGGATACTGTGTAGAAGCCTCTTGAAGATTAACATTTAGTCTTTATTAGTCTTTGTATAGTTTTGTCATAGTTTAGGGACTTATTTGAAAATTTATGTTCCTTATTTTGTTTTCTTTGATAGTATAAATAGTATAGTTTGTTTAAAGTAGGAAGAATCTTAGAATCAGTTTGAACAACTTGTAACTGTTTTCTTACACTTGTACTTTCTATGCTTATTATCAATGAAAAACTATGAATTTTTCTGATTTGTTTGCATTGAATTGATTACTTGTGTTTGTTTTGATTGAATTGCATCACAATATCATCACAGATTGATCCATTTTGATCCTATAAAATGGTATCAGAGCTGTCAGTTTAGTGATTTGAGTTCTTCAAACTGTCAAACTTTTGAATCACTTGAATCTGTGATTGATAAGCAATTCAAACTAACAAATTGTTGATTTCAGTTGTGTTTCATCATCAGAAACATGAATTGAATCACAATTTGCAGTTCAATTCGTTCAAAATCAATGAATTTGTTCAAATTAGTGTTCGAACCTGTTCTTCATTTTCGAACTGATTTTCAATCAAAAGATTGCATTGTTGTTGTTGTTTGGCGAAATTAAAGATAAAGGACTGTTAATTGATCCAATTACTACCTAATTGGAGGTTTTTAGGCCAATTCAAGAAGTTTTGAAGAATTTCAGAAGATCTGTGTTCGTATGAATCTGTTGAAGTTGGCGCATTAGGTTAAAACACTACTGAAAATTGCCTAAGTGTATAGGCGCTTGACAACTGTTCGGGCGTTTGGCCACTATTCAGGTGTTTTTGGTCTAGGCGTTTTACCACTGTTGAGGCGTATTACAACTATTTGGTCACTTTGGAACTTTTTCAGAAACCAAGGAATTCTAAACGCATTACAACTGTGTAGGCTTTTTTGAACTATTTGGGTGTTTTACAAACCAGGCGTCTGACAACTGTTTGGACGTTTTACATTGTTTAGGCGCATGTCAAGTTAGTCGTTTTGAGAATTCTACTAAGGCAATCCCTTGGGCGTTTCTAAGTCAAAGTCAGAAGTTTCACAACTGTTTGGGCGCTTCATCACTGTTTAGGCGCATCAACTAAACACTTAGAAATTTTTCAAAATTTTAAAAATCCAAAAATATTTTCAATTCATTGTTTAAATTAAAAAAAAACTTAAAAAACAACAAAACACTAAATTTTGATTTTTCATATCTTGAAATTTGAATTATTTTCTCTTAGACACTCAATACAAGTATGTTTCATCTCTAGCTAGTACAATGGAGAATGCCTTTATGGTAAAGAATGAGAATTTACCAGAAGAAGAGGGTGATCTGTTTGTAGGAGCAGGGTTCTTTACAGATTCTTCATATACAAGTGCTCCTGCTTATGCATCTCAACCTCAACCTCAGTCTCCTCCTAAACACCAAAGCTCTAAACTTGAAACTGAGACTCCATCTGTTAACTCTGCTAAAACTAGCAAAGTTAAAGATGTCATTAACATCCTATTACAAGATGAAGAGTCCAAATCTGCTTTTACTGCTTTTATGGCTAGTTTTCAAGCTTATCAAGGTAGTCATTTAACTCAATTAGATCTTGTTTTGCAAGACTTATTTGAAATGGATCCAGATGATATGGAGGAAATGGATCTAAATTGGCAGATGGTGATGATTGCATACAGGACTCAAAAACACTCTTATGTCAACAGGAACTACAAGCCAAGTGCTAACAAGACTGTTGGATTTGACAAGTCTAAGTCAAGGTATTTCAACTGCAATAACTATGGTCACTTTTCAAGGGAATGCAAAGCTCCCAAAAACAAAGGAGGAAATAGCCAATTGAGTTCAAGCAATCAGAGGTTTCAACAATCATCTCAGAAGACATTCCAAAAGCCATACGAAAGCTTACTAATGCCTGAACTTAGAGATGAATCTAAGTCATCTGAAGAGCCAAAGAAAGCTCTAGTTGTTAGCATTAAGGACGGATATGATTGGAGTGCTTATGCAGAACAATTTACTGCTGATCTAACATCCAGTTTATCTCTTATTATAGAAGTTCAAGGAGAAGATTGGTCCGAGGATAGTAATCCTAAAGCTGAAGGTAATTTTGAGAATGAGGAAGAAGAATATGACTAGAGTGATAAATCTGATCCTAAAGAGGATTTAGAAGAAGTTGCATTAATGGCACAGTCAGATCAATCAAAGGTTGAAAAATCATATTCTAACTCTGAGACTTCTTCACCTAAATATCCTGAAATACTAGCTGAAGTAAGAGAAAAACTATGCACCAAATCTTGCTTTGAACATGTAGAATATTATCGAACTTACTCTTATAAAATCTTTGAAAAGCTTAAGCAAGAGGAATTAATGCATAATAAACTTAAAATTGATCACAAAATATCAAATGAAAAGATCATTTCTCTACAAACTTTATGGAACAAAACTTTGAAAGAATTAGAAATTGTTTCCAAACAACTTGAAGAAATGACTAAGAACTTGGAACAGGAGAAAATAGCATATGCTACTACACAAGTTGATCTAGCAAAAGTAAAAAGCTCCAAAACGATTGTGGAACAGTTGGTAAGTGAACGAAAGGACAAACAAAAAGAAGGCTTAGGTTTCACACACAAACCAATGCCTGAATCTATAACTAACACTTTACCAGAGAACTTCAATACGCATGATCATTCTCCTGAAAATAAGGCTAAACTTAAAGCTTTCCAAAACAAAAACAAGATTTCTGATAGTGAAGAAGAGAAAACTAATGTAGAAATCTTTGAAGAAAAAGATACTGAAAAGATCAAAAACGGCCATCCAGTAAAAGTACAATCATATGAACCACGACCGAAAAGTAAGAAAATATTTGTTCCAATAGAATCTGTGTTGGAAGAAGTGATCATTAAAAACAACAAACAAAACTCCAAAAACAAAGATAAAGTAAAACAAGAAGAATGAACATCAGAAGATTCAAACTCTTATGGTCTAGATAATCCAGAGTTTATTAAATGGCAAAAAGATCAGAAAGAGAAAAAAACTAAAAAAGAATCTTCACCTAAAGATGTTCAATCTCAGATAAAATCACGTTCTACAAAATCAAGGAACTAAAGAAGAAGAAGAAAACTGACTAAAGCTAAAACTGATCTAAATAAGAGTCAAGTAAATCAGACAAAAACAACAAATCAAGCAAGTCAATTTAAATCAATAAAATTTGTGTCTGCTGGTAATTTGAACATGAACTTAATTCAAGAAGTTAAACAAACTCCTAAGAACCAATCAAACTCTGATCTAAAAACAGGTTCAGATTCGAAGACTTCCGCTGTCGTTAAACAATTTGTTTCTAAGGATTCTAAGAATGCAGTTCTTGTACAAAAGTCAAAACCAAATATACAAGAGAACAAATTGCCAAATCAAAAATAAAATTTGTCAAATCAAAAACAAAAGATCAACTTTTTGACGCCTAAATCTAAACAAGGATAAAACATTGAGTCAACATCAAAAGTTAATAAACATTTGTTTAACACACCACAAAGGTACTATGAAATCTGTGACATGTATAATCATAAGACTGCTGAAGGCTTTTTCAACAAGTACTGTCATATATGTGATATGAGAAATCACTCAACATCAGATTGTTACTTTAATAAGTACTGTACCTTCTGTGATGAAAGGACTCACAATACAGAAAACTGTTACTTTAGAAAGAGTTCACCAAGGAAAGGATTTTATAATACACAATTGAGCAAAGGTTATGTTAATCCTCAGTTTAAAAGAAATCAAACTATTAGTTTTCAAAAACTAACTAATCAACCTTTCTTAGGCTTGAGATATTTCAAAAGAAATGATTCTGTGAGACCAAAACAATACATTCAAGATCAATTCATTCCAAGGTGTGTGAGAATGAATGATAAAAATTTGGAAATAAAATTTTTTAAAAAATTGGTCATTCAAATGGTATAAATTTTCTTAATAATGATAAAAATTTGTGAATAATAGAATTGGTAAATTCATCAAAAACAAGTCTGATGTGAATAAACTCCATTTTAAACAATTTACCATCTTTGATAAGTTTGGCAAGCCCAAGACAATTTCAGCTTGGGTAGATAACTCAACTTAATTTCTTTGTCTTGCATGTATGCCCGAGAAGACCAATCAACACATGGTATGTGGATAGCGGGTGTAGCCGGCACATGACTTGAAATCATGCCTTACTTCAAGATTTTAAGTTAAATGATGGTACACATGTCGCCTTCGGTGGTGATGCAGGAGGAAAAATCACAGGCGTGGGAACAGTATCCAACGGGATAATAAGCTTTGATAAAGTCAACTTTTGCTCACAGTTGAACTTTAATTTGTTAAGCGTTTTCCAAATTTGTGATAAATCCTATTCTGTTCTTTTTGATGATTCTTATTGCTACATTTTAAAGCCAGATTTTCAGATTAGCAAAGACTTGGTAGTTGTTAAAGCTGTTAGGGATCGAGATGTATACAAACTGGATATGTCTCAAGTTGATCCATCTACAGAAACAACTTGCCTTATTGCTCAAGCATCAAATGACGAAAGTCAGCTTTGGCATAGACGTCTCGGACATTCCAGCTTCAAGGATATGAACAAGCTTGTAGCAGGAAATCATGTTATCGGCCTTCCATCAAAGAAGTTTGCCACTACTGATCTCTGCTCAAGCAAATAAACTAAAATTCTAAACCTCTCCAGATGTTGCATATGGACCTTTTCGGACCAACAAATGTGCAGAGTATTGGAAGAAAATCTTATTATTTAGTTATCATTGATGACTTCACAAGATTTTCATGGGTTTTCTTTCTGAATGCTAAATCTGAAACGGCTGAATTATTAAAAGAATTTATCACAAAAGTTGAAAACCAATTAGAACAAAAAGTAAAATTAATAAGAAGTGATAATGGAACGGAATATAAAAATGCTTATATTGACATGTTCTGTGCAGAAAAAGGAATTGCTCATCAGTTCAGTGCTCCCAGAACTCCACAACAAAATGGAGTTGCTAAAAGGAAGAATAGAACTTTGATTGAGGCTGCACAATCCAGTTAGCAGATGCAAAAATTCCTATCACTTTCTGGGATGAAGCCATATCTACTGCGTGTTTTGTACAGAATCGTACTTTAATTGTGAAAGATAAACTGAAAACTCCGTATGAGTTGATGTTTGGCAGGAAACCAAACATTGATTTTCTTAAATCTTTTGGTTGTCCAGTTTTGATTTTAAATCCAAGTGATCATCTAGGAAAATTTAATTCAAAATCTGATGAAGGATTTTTCATTAGATATTCATCTGTTTCAAAAGCCTATCGAGTTTATAACTCTAGGATAAATGTTATACTTGAAACATTCAACGTTAAATTCCTTGAAAATTCTTTTCCATCGGTTTCAAGTGGTCCAGCTTGGTTATTTGATTTAGATTCATTGTCAAACTCTTTTCAATCTACCTTTTTTAATCAATCTAACTTGTTTGATTCTATAGGTGAGAAGAAACTTTAAGGAGATCTCGGCTCTTTCAGTGATGATTCAGATTCTGATGATATGGATGACTCAAGCCCAGATTATCCATTTTTCTCTTTTGTCAAAGACTCAATAATTCGGTTTAACAATAATGATCAATCTCATCAAGAGGAAGATCATTTAGTTTCAGAAGATCAAGATGTTTCACAACCTATTCCTAAAGATGGTATAGAAATTATACAACCTGATTCTGGAACGTCATCTATTTCTGGTGATGCAGTTGATACCGGTAATCTTGATTATTTCATCAACTCACCGACTTAAGATCCCAATTTCAATCCACATTCTTCGAACCTATTGCATTAGCTTTCTAACATGAACCAAACCAATTTGGATGTTCATGTTCAAGGGAATGAGATTCCAACATCTCGTATTCACAAGAACCATCCAACGTCTCAGATTATTGGTCCATTGAATGAGAGAACAACAAGAAGTAAATCAGAACAAGCAAATCTTTGCTTATATTCGTGTTTTCTTTCTCAAATTGTTCCTAAAAACATTACCAAAGCGTTAAAGGACAATAGTTGGATTGAGGCTATGCAAGAAGAATTATTGCAATTCCGCAAACAAGAAGTATCGAATCTTGTGGATTTACCTGAAGGAGAAAATGCCATAGGCACAAGATGGTTGTTTAGAAACAAAATAGATGATTGAGGAATTATTATTCAAAATAAAGCAAGACTTGTTGCACAAGGATACACCCAAGAGGAAGGAATAGATTATGATGAAGTATTTGCTCCAGTTGCAAGACTTGAATCAATTCGTGTCTTTCTGGCTTATGCATTTTTCATGAAATTCAAGGTGTTCCAAATGGACGTTAAGGTGCTTTCTTGTATGGACCGATCACCGATGATGTGTATGTAAACCAACCTCCAGGTTTTGAAGATTTGAAATTTGCACATCGTGTGTACAAGCTTAGCAAAGCTTTATATGGTTTACATCAAGCCCCTAGAATCTGGTATGAAACATTGTCACAACACTTAATCCAACATGGATACATGCGAGGGAAAATCGATCTGACTCTGTTTATCAAAAAGGATGCTGATGATCTTTTATGTGTACAAGTGTATGTTGATGATATCATTTTTGGTTCTACTAGTCCAAAATTGTGCAATGAATTCGAAGAAAAAATGAAATCTCGATTTCAAATGAGTTCTATGGGATAAATAAATTTCTTTCTTGGACTTCAAGTCAAGCAATCTGCAGATGGAATATTCTCAAGAGAAGTTCGTTGACAAACTCTTGATGAAATTTAAACTGCAAGATTGTCAGTCCATAAGAATTACAGCTGACGTAAATTCCAAGATTGAGCCTGATCCAAAAGGAAAATCTGTAGACCAAACTTTATACAAATATATGATCGGTTCATTGATGTATCTTACTGCATCTAGACCTGACATAATGTATGTTGTTTGTGTCTGTGTCAGGTATCAATCAGACCCGAAGGAATCCCACTTAATTGCTGTCAAACGCATATTCATATATCTCAAAGGAAAACCGGCCTTGGGGTTATCATATCCTTATGAAGGAAACTTCGAGTTATATAGTTATACTGATAGTGATTATGGAGGATGTTGTCAAGATAGAAAATCAACTACGGGTGGTTGTCAGTTTTTAGGACCCAGATTAGTCTCATGGCAATGTAAGAAACAAACAAATGTCTCCGTTTTAACCGCAGAAGCTGAGTACATAGCTGCTTCAGTAGGATGTTCTCAAATCCTTTGGCTACAAAACCAACTGCTAGATTACGGGTTCAATTTTCTTAAAACTCCAATTTACATTGATAACACTGCTGCTATGTTCATTACAGCTAATCCTATCCAACATTCAAAAACAAAACATATCGAGATTCGATATCATTTTCTCAGAGATAACTCTGAAAAAGGTTTAATCATTCTGATTCAAATTGCACCTGAAAAATAGTTGGCTGAACTTTTTACTAAAGCCTTCTTACCAGGACGGTTTGAGTATTTGGTAGAGTCAATTGGTCTTATTAACCACATTTAAAAACTGGTTTTTGAGTATTTTAGTTAATTGAGTCTAAATATGATCAGAACCCTCTCTTACCTGAATAGGACACAGCAAGAGAAACTATTAAAGTTAATTGCCTGAATGTATTTTGTGTGTGCATGCTTCTTAAAAAAATAAAATAAAAAAATAAAAAACAAAACCAAATTCAAAAATAGAATTAAAAAAATCAAAAGATAAAAATATAAAACAAAAACTACAAAAAATAGAGTTTTTCTTTGATAATTCATTATTTATGATGAATCTGTCATTGCAATATGTGAGAAATGATAGATACATTAGTATGATCAGTTGCATACTTCACTCAATAACAAAGTCTGACGTGATCAGATATGATGTGCAAGTAAGTTCATGCAATTAGACTGAAAAAGTAAATTCTTTAGATTAAACTAAATTACTCATGCATTCATGTCTATCTATCTTAGCACTAATGAGTAGTGTTGATTTCTCAAATTTATTGCTTGTTAAGACATAATCTCACACCTGATGGTGATATGAATAACCATTGAGCTCTAATTATTTAAAGCTTCTAACACTTCTCTATTATGCGTCATCATAGACCTGAAGTGATGAGATATCCTTTGTTGTAAGTGATTACAGACCTGGATATTCTCACTGATGCAACAAGATTCCAATGTGCACAAATGCCAAATGAGATCTGGTTATAGTATATGTCAGGTTAACAAGTTGAGAACAGTGACTTCTTGCATATCTTTATGAGAATTAACCTCTCTAAGTCTAAGTGTGACTACATAATGTCATATCTAATTGTACCTTAATCAATCCAAGAATTGAAAAAGTAAGTGTGCTGAATATCTTGCTAAATGCACTCATTTTCTATCCTTAGATCTCGTGTCTCCTTTGCTGCAGAAATGCTGACCTGGAACACACTTGATCAGGATTTATTCACTGTCTATGACTATCCATCATTTTTTTTATTTCAATGTGCTGATCTTAACTGATATGATCTCACTGCAGACATTGATTCAATTGTAAATATTAGATTTTTATTTGCTTTAATTTTGAATTTTGCATGTTTTCTGTGTGCAGGCATATTAACAATGATTAGTGTGATCTTCATGTGACAAATTCAAGAAACTTCTAAGTTTTGTTAAACTTAAAAAGTTTAGAGGGAGTAAAAAGAGTAAAAAGTAAAAGTGTCTAAGAGAAAATAATTCAAATTTCAAGATATGAAAAATCAAAATTTAGTGTTTTGAATGGAAAGGATGAAGCTAAAAGTTTAAGCATGTGTGTGTTTGACATAATGTAAAAATGAACCTGAAAAACATTTTAATGTGGAAAAGCTTCTTGCAACATTGTAATATGAGATTATTTGTTAAAATTCGAGACTAAAATGATGGGAAATTGTTTTCAAAAAATTAAAACAAAAATAAAAAGGTCAAAACATAAAATGATCAAAAATAAAAATAAAAAGTTTTCAAGTATCAAAAGTTCAAAATTGAGGGTCAATTATGAAAATTTTGGGTGAAAGTCAAAATTTGACAAATTGTTTAAAAAATTAGTATATGAACAGTTCTAATGTGTTAAAAAGTGTTCAGGTGGAAGACTTGAAAATTATAAGTGTTAAGACATATGAAAGTTATATCATGCCCCTAACAGTGTTAAAAAGTCCAAATTTAGGAGCATGATGATTTTTCAAATTTTGTACAAGTGTTGGGCGTTTCAGACATCCTCATGCGCTTAAACAGTTGTCATAAATCTGAAATTTGTGGTTAAGTGTTGGGCATTTCATCCATCCTCATGCGCCTGCACAGTACCAGGCTTTCAAGAATTGGGCGTATCAAGTGAAAAATTACCAAGTGTTGGGCGTTACAGCTAGACACATGCGCCTGAACAGTGCAAAAGCGCCTAAACAGTGCTTATGCGTCTGAACAGTGCTCAGGCGCCTTACCTCATGCACATAAACAGTGCTCATGTGCCTAAATACTTAGTGTAAAAATCAACTCCATGCGCACAAACAGTGCTCATGCGCCTAAAATTTCACTTAGTATAAATACAACACTTTGTGATTTCAGTCGATTCATTCACTCAAAACCCATGAACTCTCTCACCCGTCTCTTGATTAACATTGACACTCTGATTCTATTTGATTTGTGTTCAAAACCTGAGTCGATAGTGTTCATTTCTGATTTTAAACATGAGTACATGAACAAAATCATACAAACTTCAAGTTTAAAGTTAATTTTGATTGGGCGTTTCTATGCTATACGGGCGTATGAACCCTAGTCATCTGAAATCTGTGAAATTTGTGAATAAAATGGAATTAAGAACTGAAATTGATGATTGATTGTTGATATATATTTCATTTCAAGCATATTGATATATTCAAATCAGTTTTTCTTCAAAATTGTTACTGATGATGATTCTTCATCAGTCGAACAGTGAAGATGAACAGTAAATTTTTGAATTTTTGATAAACATAAAAAATTGATCACAAATTCATGTTATAATCTGTTTTTGAGAAAATTTACTGAATTAATGTGTTTTATATCATCTACATACTAATTTGAATGTAGTTTGTTCTTGAACAGATCATTTAAACACCTAGAAATTTTTTTAAGTGCAAGTTAGATTAAAAATCTTTAAAACATACTAATTCTTTAAATTTCAATAAATATTCATTGATTTTAAGTGTTAAAATTCAAAGTGTCTAAATTTCTTGTTTCATTTTTGTAGATGGTTGAGTTAAAGTTTGAGACAAAGCATAATGTGACAGCATTATTGAATGAAGAAGTATAATATGCTGTTAGCTATGTAGAGATGATAAGGTTCTTGTTGAGAACTAAGTATGTATATGCTATGTGCTATCCACCGGTCATATATGCACGATTGATAAAGAAATTTTGGAACATAGCCACAGTTGAAATTAATGATGATGGTAGAAAAGTTGTAAGGGAATTTATAACAAATGTTAGAATGATTGAAGTTTTGAAGATTCAATTAGAGAAGCATTGAGATTGGGACACAATGACCCAGAAGACTTAGCTGAATTATCTTTTAATGAATGTAGAGAAATATTCATGGCTATGGGTCACCGAGACAATTTCCCCAAGAAACAATTTTTCTGAGCACGAGTTTACAACCATTGGAAGCTATTATGTTATATATTCTAGCACTGCATGTCAAATAGAAGTGCATGATGGAATTCATTTCCAGTTGACATAGCATCTCCTATTGTAGGTCTTACAACCAACAGAAGGTTTAACATGTCAAAATGGACCAACACTTAATGGTTTCATTTTTAATCTGGAGAAAGGAATCATAAATAAGTACTTAATGTATCCTAGATTCTTACAAATGATAATCAATGAAGAGCATCCAGATATTCATGTTCATGGTGTTGGTGGAGAAACAATGATACTGGAACATATGTTAGAAATATCTTACAAAAGACTTGCTATGATCACAGGTGCACAAAATGTACCTATGTTTGAATACATGAGAAATGTTGCAAATGATGAGGTGGATATTACTATAGATCACTTTCATTTGATTAAGGAAGAACCAATTGATCCAAATGATCTTATTGAAGAAATACCTCAAGAACAATCTAATGATGATGAAGATGAAGGTGATGATGATGAGAATAATGCTGATGATGAAAGCTCAAGTTCTTCTTCTGATGGTGATGATAACAATGGAGGTGGAAATGAAGGTAATGTTATGGAAGTAGTTCATGAAGAAGTACATGAAGATGATCAAGAAACTAAAGATGTTGATGAAGTAGATCAAGCTGAAGATGTTGCTGAAGAAAGTCAAAATGTTGAGGAGATTATGGGAATTATTGAAGAAATGGTTGAAACTAAAGAACATGTTGAATTCAATGAAAATGTTCAAGATTTTGAAGTATTTGAAGCTGAGATACACAATGATTTTCATCAAGATACTCATGTGGCTAAAGAAACAAATGTTCAGCATATTATTGATGAATTGAAAGAAGAAAACTCTAAGCTATTGAAGCTTATCGAGGAGTTGAAAGAAGAAAATGATAAGTTGAAAGAAGGTTTACAAAAGAAAGATGAAGTAATTGCAAATCTTGAGAAAAATAAAGAAGATAATGTAAAAACTTTTGAAGTTATGATGAATGACTATGATCTGATAGAAGAAAAATTCAATAAGTTGAAAGAAGAAAAAAAAGCTTTAAAACAAGAATGGAAAAGATGAAAGAAAGTACAAAATCTCCATCCCTGAAGTGATGATCATTTCTGAGATTATACCAGTTGATTTGGAAAAGACTCCTAAATTAGATAAAGGTAAAATGAAAATTGATGATGTAGATTTTTCAGTTTTACCTGAATCATCAACTAAAGTGCAAAAGATTGCTGATGAACCTGCACTTGAAGAAGAAGAAGAGTCAGATATTCAAGAAACCATAGGAGCTCTTGATGATATAGAAGCTGAATATGGAGATGACTTGTATGATGAGGTTTTAGAAGATGAAGAGTTAGTTGAAGCCAATGTTGATGAACATTTTTCACCAATTAAGACAATACGAGAAGATGTACCTGTAGACATTAAAGACAAGTATAACTACTTGATCAAGATGAAGTATAATCGAGTATTTCTTGATGGATTAACAGTATCTCAAATTAATGAAGAGTTTGAGAAGTGATCCTGATGAGATTGTTGTAGAAAATAGAGAATGGAATCCTCTTCAAGAAAACATTAATGTTGATGATATTCCAACTTCTAAATTGCACCATCCAAACCCTAATGATATGTCTGTACCTGCTTTGAAAATGTGGTTGAAATCAAGAAATTATCCATGGAAGAAGCTCAATAGATTACAAGCCGAATCTTTAAGGAACTTAGTAAGAAGTTTTCAAGAGACAAAGAAGCAAACGGACAAAATGGTTGTGCATGATACAGACAATCCATAATACTTAGAAATAACGAAGAGAACGAGGATTTTGAAACCTCAAGAAATTAAATCAATGGCAGTGAAAAGTAACATGCATGAGAAAAGGAAAGAGCTGATGAAAATGTTTCCTAAAACTAAAAGTCAAGGATATCAAGTTTCAATGGAACAGAAACAATTATGGAACAAAGCTAGATCTGTAGGTGATTTAGTGCGCAACGTGTTACAAAAAGGACAATCTATTTCCGAATTACTTAATGCAATGATTATTCCTGACAAAACAAAAGAAGTAAAAATTGTTGCATGGAAATATGACAAAGTGTTTGATGCGTTCTTGATTAAAAGAGTTAATGCTATTTGTGATGTATATCATTTTTTCTCAAGTATTGTTAAGCTTCCTATTCAAGATCTGAAGGAGTTAAATAAACTACCGTTAATCAATCCGACAAGAGCGAGTCGAGGAGAAAATTTTGTCCAATTATTGAACAGTGGGATAAGCCGAATGAGTTCATTTTTACAAACAAGATGTGATCAAGAAGATAAGAAATATTTTTAATCATTGATGAAGAAAAGGAAAGGTGATAACAAAGATATTGGAGAAGAAAAATTTTTAGATGCTTTCAGCGATCAATATTTTGAGAAGGTAACAAATCAAGGCTTAAAAGTGATTGATGGCACTCAACAGTCTAAACCAATTTTGAGATGGTTTTATAATGCTGATACGTTTGAGTTGAAATTAGTTTGAGATCTGGATGATTAGGATCGAGATATGATTTCATTATTTGGAGTATTTGAATTAAAACTCTTACATCCCAGCTACATATCATTTTTGTCCATCCAGAAGTTTGAAAAAGTTGTACCAGAAGTAGCCAGAAAATGATAAAAAGTATTTCTTGTCAATTATCAAAGTGATGAATGCTGCTATGGAGAGAATATCTCTAAGAAAAGCCTTAGCGTATGCAAACATAGTAAAGAAGGATATCAAGGAAATAGAATTCATGAGGATCTCGAGCAAAGGAGTGTTGGAAATCCATTCAAAACAATATCCAAACCCAATTGAATGTTATGCTAACATTGATATTGCAGGTCTATCAAAAGAAACATTAGAAGTGATGAACACAATGGAGATCAAGACAACTGAAGCAAAGCCGGAGCAAGGCATTTTGGCAAGCAAGTTCAAGTCTGCTATTGCTAAAGCCTTCAGAGAACAAGAAATGTATAAAGAGAAGCCATTTTCCAAAATTAATGAAGAGCCTGAAGATTTCTTTGATATATGAATATGAAGAATGAAGATTGAAGACAGAAGATCAAGATTGAAGATAAATTTCTGAAGACTGAAGATTGATGATTTTGAAGACTGAAGACAATGTCAATCTTAGGGGGAGTATTGTAGAAGCCTTTTGAAGATTAACATTTAGTCTTTATTAGTCTTTGTATAGTTTTGTCATAGTTTAGGGACTTATTTGAAAATTTATGTTCCTTATTTTGTTTTCTTTGATAGTATAAATAGCATAGTTTGTTTAAAGTAGGAAGAATCTTAGAATTAGTTTGAACAACTTGTAACTGTTTTCTTACACTTGTACTTTCTATGCTTACTATCAATGAAAAATTATGAATTTTTCTGATTTGTTTGCATTGAATTGATTACTTGTGTTTGTTTTGATTGAATTGTATCATAATATCATCACAGATTGATCCATATTGATCCTATCATACTGAGATGTTTGTCTCCAGTGATGATAAGGAGGAGCAAGTAGTGCAGGAAACTGCGAAGGGGTGCGACTATAGGGCATTCCAAAGATGCAAGCCCCCGACATTTGATGGGAATGGGAGTGTTGCTGCTGCTCATCGATGGGTGAGAGAGATGAAGGTACTTGATATCAGTGAGTGCCGAGAGGATCAAAAGGTGAAGTTTACTACCCACTCATTTGTGGATTCGACCTTATGTTGGTGGGACAACGTTGTCCAGGCCGAGGGTAGTAGTGAGATTGGGAGGATGAGATGGGGTGAATTGAAAAGGATGGTGATTGAGGAGTTTTGTCCTTATAGGGAGCTTGATAAGGTCGAGAGGGAGTTCCTACAATTGGAGGTGGGAACCATGACACACCAGCAGTATACAATGAAGTTTAATGAAATGGCGAGGCTGGTGCCAGAGCAGGTGACACCCGCGTTCCAGAAAATAAAAAGATACATCCAGGGTTTGCCAACAGATATCCGCCGACATCTGATCGTTGCTCGGCCTGGTACGTTTAGGTTGGTGGTTGATCTTGCGGGGAGACTGTATGATGAGCGGGAGGCGGTGGCATTGGTGGATGTAGAGAAGAAGGGGGTCAATGGTAGGAATGGGAATGGGAAGCAGGATAATGATGGGGGATTTGTGGCTGGAGGCAAGTAGATGAGAGTGGATGATCGGAATGCGATTACAGGGGGAGAGAAGGCCTGTAGAAAGTGCGGGAAGGAGCATGCAGGGAATTGTTGGTGGGGATCGAATCTCTGCTTTAAATGTGAAAAGGAGGGCCATAGGGCGAGGGACTGTAGAGGGGTGAAATGTTATAACTGCGGTGGAGTAGGGCATCTGAGCAGAGACTGCAAGAAGTCGAGGGCTGAGAACTCCGGGACAAGGAAGGGGATCGAGAAGGAGAAGGAAGGGTAGAGGGCCAAAGCCAGGGCATTCACTATGACCCAGTAGGAGGCTAGGATGGACCCTGATGTCGTGCCAGGTACGTTCCTAGTAAACTAGACTTGTGCCTTTTTTTTTATTCTGGTGCTAGTAGGAGTTTTAATTCTATTGTCTTTTATGATAAGTTGCCCTTTAGGAGTAGAAGGATTGATGAGCCCTTCAATGTAGAAACTGCTATCAGTAAGTCCACTAGGATACATAATGCCCTAAAGGATTCTGTGATAGAATCAGAAGGCCATAGGTTCCCTGCTAAATTATTCGTGGTACCCCTAGGCAGATTTGATGTAGTCCTAGGGATGGATTGGTTAGCAGCCTATAAGGCAAAGAAGGAGGTTAGAGCTGATCAAGGATTATGATTATGAGATTCACTACCATCCGGGCAAGGCCAACGTAGTGGCGGATGCCCTTAGCCGAAAAGAGAGACCCGAGCCGATTCGAGTAAAGGTATATCAGTTAGTAATGACCTCTGACATGATGAAGCAGGTCAAGGAATTTCAGGATGAAGCAGGTCTAGTCGCGGAGTTGGGTGAGAACACTCTCGGTGTTAGAACCCGATTTGAGCGGATGTGGATTCCTTGTTACGAGGATCTACGGGGAAAGATCATGGACGAGGCCCATAAGACTCGATACTTGATTCACCCAATGCCATGAAGATGTATCAGGATATGAAGAAAGATTACTGGTGGCCGGGCAAAAGGGTATGATGCCATATGGGTGATATGAGCACGTCACCATGGACTTCATTACGAAGTTGCCGCATACGGCAAGAGGGTATGATGCCTTATGGGTGATAGTAGATCACCTGATGAAGAGTGCTCATTTCTTTCCAATCCGTCAGATGTATTCATCTAAGAGGTTGGTGGATCTGTTCATTAAGGAGATTGTGACTCGTCATGGTGTACCAGTGTCTATAGTGTCAGACCGTGACACTCGGTTTACATCTATGTTTTGGAAGCGATTCCATGATGCGATGGGTACAAGGCTACACATCAGTACAACTTATCATCCTCGGACAGATGGTCAGTCAGAGAGAACCATAGAGATGCTTGAGGATATGCTCCAAGCATGTGTTATTGATTTTCGAGGAAGTTGGGACGAACACTTACCGTTAGCTGAATTTTCATACAGCAACAGCTATCATGCCAGCATTGGTATGCCACCATATGAGATGCTATACGGTAGAAAGTGTAGAGCGCCTGTATGTTGGGGTGAGATTAGGCAGAAGGAGTTGGGGAGCATTGAAGTGATCGAGGCTACGACTGAAAAGTTGGAGAAGATTAAAGCCTTTATGAAGGCAGCGAAGGATATACAAAAGTCATATGTGACAAAAGGCGTGGACCGATTGAATTCAAGGTGGGGATAGAGTTATGTTGAAGGTCTCATCTTGGAAAGGGATCATCCGGTTCAGAAAGCGAGGAAAGCTAAGCCCGAGGTATATAGGGCTTTCTGAATTATTACCCGGGTAGGAGAGGTAGCCTATCGATTGGAGCTACCCGATGAGTTAGGTGGAATTCACCCGACGTTCCATGTATCTCATCTGAGAAAGTGTTTAGCCGATGAGGATATGATTGTGCCACTGGAAGATATTAAGGTAGATGAACGGCTTAATTATATGGAGCACTCGGTGGCCATCATTGATAGAAAGGAGAAGAGGTTAAGGAACAAAGTGGTTCCACTTATGCGTGTACAGTGGAAACACCGAAAGGGGTCTGAGTCTACATGGAAGACCAAGGAAGAGATGAGACAGCATTACCTGCAAGCTGTTCGAGAGCTGGCAGGTTTCGGGGACGAAACCTCAATAAGGGGGGTGGACTTGTAACGCCCGAAAGTTTTGAAGAAAAAGAAGGCAGATAAAGTTCTTACGCGAAAGGAAGTTCTCGCGCGAGAAGTTCATGCAAAAAGCTTAGATGGGTATAAATAGCTAAGAACATCCAGTCTGACTCCATTTCACGTGAAAAGTTCAGCTGCTAGAGAGAGAAACCGGCTGCATAGAGAGATAAAGTGAAGAATCCAAGAGTTTAAGGTATGTAACTCATGTAGTAACTCGTGTTATGTACTAAGAATGGATTATTGACGAATACAATGCATGGTTATGTAGTTTTCGCTTGGCAAAGACTTCGGGAAGGTTGTGTTTGTGCTAGAACTTCAAGAGGTGAGTTTCTAGTCCCCTTTTTACGCAAGTTTTTATGTTTTGGGGCTATTATGCATACTAGAACATTTGAATGTTCCTGTTCATGCTTGGTATGATGTTTTTAAGGTGTTGCATGTTAGAACAGCCTTAGACGCGATAAGTTGTGATTGGGCTGGGAAACATGTAGTTTTCGCGCGAGCAGTTTTGATGTACGTTAAGATTTTGAATTCGGGGAAGTTTTTGTGCTAAAGGTGTAGTTTTCACACGATATGCATGTTTTTACGTGACAGGTAGTTCTCGCGCGACTTGTAAGTTCTTGTACGATATGTGGTTCTCATGCGACTTGATGGTTTTCAAGCGATTGGATGGTTCTCAGGCGAAAGGGGTAGTTCTCGCGGTAGATGTTGCCGATGAATGTTAAGTTTTCGCATGCTTTGCTATTATGTGTGATGTGTTATCTTTTCATGTTAAATGACTTTTTAAAACTATATTTTTTATGATGTGACTCTACTTGATATGTATGATTATGTAAGTAAAGTATTACGTAATGAGATGGTGAAAATGGAAGTAGCGAATGATGGAATCCTTATCGCTTACCCTGGTACTATATTTTGCTTGGTGCACAATGTATGGAATGTATCTGCTTCGTGCACAATGCATCTGCTTCGTGCACAATGCATCTGCTTCGTGCAAAATGATTAAGGGTTGTTTTCAGGCCCCGATAAAGTACCATCTTCGTGCACAATGTTGGGGGGGTTTAGCATATGGCAGGACTCATAAAGAAAGTAAAGATTTTAACGAATGAATGTATGAAAACAAATGAATATGAACGGTGATGATAAGATAATAATAATTATTATCAAGATGTACATACGACGTGTGATCATGAACGAAAGTAAAGGATATGTTTTAACGAAAAGTAAAGTATTTTAATTGTAAACTAGAACTTACTCAGCGTAGTTGACTTTTGTATGCATAATAGTTAGCAGGTAACCGTTTGATGCCGAGGAGGTGCAGGCATGGATGCATAAGCCACTGGGAATGATTTGTGTCTGGCATCCATATTTTTGGGAATGATTATTGTGTTAACAAAATTTTGAGATGTAAATGAATGATTTGATGTATTATTCAATGATTGACCAACTATAAGCATCCCGGGAATGGGGCCTTACATGACATCTTTGGAGCACCTTGGAATCTTGAACACAGGCATGTGGCAAACATGATATCCGGTCTGTTGGCTGTAAGATACATGAGAGATGAAATGATGCCTCTATACTGTTGCTGATCAATTGCTTCCTCCTTAAGATCAAGAGTTAATGAACATGTCTATGACATTGGGGTTTTAGCCGCCTTAACAACAGTAGCTTGAAATCCTACTAAAATGTCCTTAACATACTTGGATTAATTCATGAAGATGCCATCAGATGTTTGTTTTACTTGTAACCTTAAAAAGAAAGTGAGCTCTCCTATTGAATTCATCTCAAACTTTGTCATGTGACTTTCAAATGCTTTACACAAGCTCTTATTTGTACACCCAAAGATGATATCATCCACATACACTTGTACCAAAATGATATCCAAATCAACCTTCTTGATGAAGAAAGTTTTATCTATGGATCCTCTGGTGTATCCATTCTTTAGGAGAAAGGTAGAGAGTGCCTCATACCATTTCCTTAGGGCTTGATGAAGACCATAAAGGGCTTTATCAAGTTTGTACTTGATCTGGATACTTGGGATCTTCAAAACCAGGAGGTTGGCAGACATAAACTTCATCATCAATTTCGCCATAGAGGAATGCACTCTTGACATCCATCTGAAATACTTTTAAGTCTTTAGAGGCAGCACATGCTAGAAAAATTCTGATTGTTTCAAGCCTGGCCACACGAGCAAAGACTTCATCGTAATCAATCCCTTCTTTTTGTGTGTGCCCTTGTACCACAAGTCTGGCTTTGTTCTATATAAAAATGCCCCTAACATCCTTTTTTTTCTGGAAAACCCATTTGAACCCTATTATAGTCTTCCCTTTAGGAAGTGCACATAGTTTCCAAACCTTCTGTCTAGCAAATCGAAGAATCTCCTCTTGCATAGCTTCCACCCAAGTATTATCTCTTAAGGCTTCATCAACTTTCTTTGGTTCTAATTGAGAAATGAAGTATAAAAACAAATAGATGTTTGCTTCATTCACCCTGCTTCTTTTCTTGACACATGTATCTACATTGCCATTGACATTCTCAACTGGATGCTCTTTATGAATTCTTAGTCTTGTGATTACTTGGAGTTGTTGAGATAGATCCATATTGGAGAAATTTGTTTCAGGCAGTTCAGCAAATGGATTGATTGGTTCAACTGACGAATCGACTCTATCTTCAGCATTTGTCATACTGGTTCCTTTTCAAGAGATTGTCTAGTACTACAATGATCATGAGACTCTTCATCTGATAAGTCATGATGAGCAAGAGATGGATAGTCCATATTATTTGTGGTACTAGCATCTGCTTCCACTAAATGTGGATAAACTTTATCAGTAGATGACTTTGTGAATCCAAGGATCGAATCAGGAATTATCAGTTTGATTGAACAAATAAAGATCGCGGAATTATCAATATTTGATTTTTGATTTATTTTTTTGTGAAATTGAAATCGACAAACAAAATATAAAACAAATTGAAAGAAGAATAATATAATGCAACAAAAGATTTGTTTCAATTATTTTTCATTAAAACACAATCGATTACAATTGCTATGATGCTCTAGTGATCTTATGATCTCCAATGATGTTCTTGATGTTCTTGCTGTTTTGCTATTTTTCTTGAGTCGTTGATTGATTGATTGATTCATTGATTTTGATACTAAGAATATGTCTCTTTATAGTTGTATCGATCTCCCTCAATAACCTAACAAACTCTCCTAAAAGTGTGGATCCATGCCTTATTTTTAGCGGCAGAGGGATTTACTTTACAAAAGAAATATTATTGATATGATGTGGAATATTTGCTTGACATAAATAGTGTCTTTTGTGGTCATTGACTTGATGACATAACAGGTTGACTTTATGTTGTACTTGATGATTTGAGATCATACAAGTGTTTTGTTCTTCCATAGGAATTGGTCTTCCGTAGGAGTTGGTCTTCCATAGGAGTTGGTTTTCAGTAGGAGTTGATCCTTTGATCTTGAACTTCATCCTCAACAGCAAACTTCCTTCTTCCTCAGCAGCAGCAACTTGACTTTAGAACTTGTTCTTTAGTAGATGTTGAGCTTCCATAGGAGATCTACGGATGTGTATTCCTTGTTCTTTGTTTCACAGAACATCTACGAAGGAACAATTTGTTCATCCGCAGGAGTTCTTTCACTTAGTTAATTTTCCAAATTGACCAAGTATGATGTTTTCCTGCAATTACATAAATCAACATAAATAATATTTGGGTTAACATATATTTCATGCATTACAAAATAATAAAGAATTACAGAAGTTCATTACAAGAAATGATTCATTATCTAAACCTATACAAAAGATCTAGACCTAACAATACTCCCCCTTAGGTTTAGATTCTTGTAATCATTGATTCAGAGCTCTCAATTCTTGAACTCTTCTCAAAATTCTAGTGTAGAAGTAATCAATTGCATTTTTTGATCATCATATAAATGCTTGATCTTCATTCTCTTCATTTTCTTTAATTTATTGTAATTAAGTCCAAGGATGTCCTCTTCAGTGGTCAGTGTTGCCACTACACTATTGTTTGAAACCACTTCCAGTTCATCTTGTTCTGATATTCTGAGCTCAATGATTGATGGAATGTCAGATTCCATAAGTTGACATGCTTCAAATCTTCTTCTTTTTCCAGATTTAGCATGCAGCTTGTCAATCACTTGGATTATATGGACATATAAGCATAAGTCATATTGAGCTACTTTATCATTCAATTTTGGAAAATACTTATCATGGAGATAGGATATGTAACTGGGATGAAGGAGTTTGATTTCCATTGGGTCAAATAGTCTTATGCTAGATGCTTTCTTCTGAGGATCATTCCTTTGTAGCACAAGCTCTTTTGTTCTCTCCACATATCCCCATCTTCTGATAGGGAATGAGTATTGATTTCCTTCAATGCTCTTTACATATGCTGAAGTTTTGTTTTCATATCCAACTCTTCTTAAAAATTCATCATCAACTAAGTGAGATGAGATGGAATGAGACCTTTTCTGCCTCTATCTTCTTTGATTGTGTTCAGCATCTTCTCTCTTTGCTTCCTTTAACATGTCACTTTTAAACTTGCTCCTGAGTTTTGCAATCAGCACAGAAAAGTCTCTTCCCCTTGGACTGATTGGGTAATTGATGATGGGGATGTTGCAAAGAATACAGGTCTGCATCTGGGAGTGATAGGATTGTCTCCATCCAATGAAAATATTGCACCATCCAGATGCTCTCTTTATCATAGCATAATCCCAATTAGAATCAAACATCCATGCTACAATTTTGTTTTCTTCTGCTGATCTTAGGGTGGTCATGTGCTCAAAAAGTTGGATCAGAGAAGATTTTTGTTTAGTTATTTCTCTCACAGCGGTTCCCAGAGGCCAGATTTTGTTGGGGATTACATCCCTTGGCTCTCTGATAAGTTTTTATTTTCCTCTGTGCAAGTCATTGCTTTTTACAACTGTTGGCTCAACATGAGTTTGTTTTGATTGTTGTTTGTAAGCAGGATTTGGAGCTCTAGTTCTAAATCTCACACCAGTGTCTAGTTCAACCTTCATTACATATTCCATCATGGCTCTCAATTCTCCCACCGATCTTCCCTTAATCTCATGAGACCCATAGTTGTGACTTTGCAACCTGCAAGTCATGTTATATTTTGTCAGCTTCTTGGGGTCACAGTGACCCAAATCTTTTCTTAGTTTTTCAATGGCCTTGAACTTTGAGAATGTTTCATAATTGCATACCGGCAGAATTAATCTAGCAGCATCAAATTCTTTTAGTACTTGAATCATTTCATCCATGTTCATCTTCTCAACCATGTCATATGGGAATCCATTGTTTATCAGATCCATGAACATTAAGGACTGGGCTCTTTCCTCAAAAATATCTTCAGTGGATAATAGCTCTTCATCAGATCCTGCTTCTTCATTATCCTTTTGAGACTCATCTTTTGTTAAATCTATCCTTTCAGCATCACTTTCTTCTTCAGGATGTTCAATTTGTTTTAGAGTTGAAAGATCAGCTGATGGAGTGTGCTTTGGAGAGATGACTTTTGTTTTCTTTGGGGATTTCTCTATTTCAATAACATCTTCTTGGGTTTTTCCCAAATAATTTATTTTCCTATGATACTTGATTTTTGGTTCCTTTGGTCTGATCATGGGAAAGACATCAACTTCCTTGATTTATGCTTGTTGAGTAATTCCTTCTTGTTCAACCACCATCTTCTTTAGTCTCTCTATCTCATCATCTTTAACTTTCAATAGCACTGACTGTTCAGAGATGGTTTTCAATGCATTGTTGAGCTTAGTTAAGACTTTCTCCTTCTATTGTTTTTCTTTCTCAAGAGATTCATAGGACTCAGTTAAATGCTTATCCATACTATCAATCACTTCATTGTTAGCTTCAATCTCTTCTCTTAACTTTTTGATTGTCCCTTCTAGTTTTGAGATTGTCTCAACTTTCTCCATCATCTCTCCTTTTAATTTCCTCAATTTTCCAACTTTTTATTGCTTTTGATGATAAGATTGTTATATTTTTCCATAAGAAAACTCTTGCTCACATTTATCTCTTCATATCTCAGATCATTTTCATCATGAGCCACTATGTCAATGTAGTTGCTATTATCTGGTTGTTCAACTGCTTTATCATTCTCCCCTTCTACATCTAAACAAAACTCTTCTGTAGCGTCATCATTCACAACATCATGCTCATCATCCACATTAAGATTGACTGGTTCAGTGTGAGTTGGGCTTTCATTAGGTGAGATTGGTTCAGTAGGTATGGGAGAGGAAGTTGGTTATGTTGTTGGGTGCGATGGAGATTGTTGAGGATCATCAAATGAGAACAATTCTATTTCAGTAGAGTTCATTGATGTTTGAGAAAGTGAAGGAGATACGGGTTGTGTGTGTTCACTTGGTGGTGAGATGATATGGATAGGTGGTGATAATGGTATGTTGGTAAAGGATGGTGGTGAAGGAGGATTGGGTTCTTGATGTTGTGGTTCAGGGTATTCAACTGGTGGAGATTGTTGTTGTTGTTGATCAGAAGATTCAGCTGATGATGTTTGTTGTTGCTGATCATCAATGTATAGAAGTTCTTGAGGAATGTGAGCATTCTCATCTACTACATGAGCAAATATCTCCATTTCTTCTCCTTGATATTGCCAGTGATCTTGTTGAGCACAGACCTTCTAGGTGAGCTTGAACAAGCACTTCACCTTCTTGTTCAATGTTAGGCATTGCTTCATTAATAATCAGCTGAAGAAACCTTGGAAACATATACATTTATTTTCCTTCTCCACCTTGATGTGGTCACATTAACATCCCAGAATGTACTTAGCATAACTGTACGTCCTCCCTTCAAATATACCAATGATTCCTGATGAGATGTGCCTTGAGAATCTATCCAAACCAGACTTCCTATTTGACATGCATTTCAGTACGTCTAACACATGAATCTGTATGGCTTACACAACCTCCCCTTCCTGATTTCATCATTTCGATAGTCACCATCATACCCCATTAAGTGAAATTCCTTCTAAATGTATTCATGTTCAAATACATCAGGATGACCTTCTTCTTGCTCCCCAAACTCCAACACCTCCTAATGGTTCCTTCATCCACTCTTGACTCTTCATTCTTGATTGTAGCATAAATCACCCGATCAACATTTTCATCCTAATCCTGGCTGAGTTCCAAAAATCCATAACGTGTGATTGATAGATGATAGGATCCGCAGATAAAGCATAGAACAATCTTGATCTTCTCTGATATCTGATAATACCCCTACACCCATCGGCTGCTGAATCCTCTGGATTAAGAAAAGCACAGACATTTTGCTCTTTTGTGAATCGATTGGCCATTTTGAGTTGTTTGAGAGGTGATTTAGGTGAGGATTGTTATGTGGAATGAAAATTTTGATTGTTTTGATAAGAAAGGGGTTTATGGGTAAGAGTTTTTTTCTAGGTCTGCAAAAGTGTTATGAAAAAGGGAATAGAAATGCCAACGGTCAATGTGTCCTTTATACTCTCTCAGACAATTTAAAAAACCTCTTATTTAAAGTTGTGGGTCCCATATACCTCTTTACCCATCCGTAGTTATCCACAAGTTTATTCTTCCGTAGATCATCTACGGGAGGCAAAACCTTCCCGTTTTGATTTGTTTTAATTTATTCTTCTGCAGCACATCTACAGAAGACAAAATTTATGTTCTGTTAATTCTTCCAAAGGTAAAATTTTCTTCTAAAGCAAATGTTTATTTTTCTTCTGAAATTAATTTGATAAAATTTTCTTCCGAAGCAAGTGTTTGTTTTTTCTTCCGAAGTTAATTTTGATAAATATTTCTTCCGAATCAAATGTTTGTTTTTCTTCTGAAGTTAATTTTGATAAAAATTTTCTTCCGAAGCAAATATTTTTGATGTATGATAATAACACATTGTTAAATCATTTGTTATTTGCTGTTAGACCTTGTTAACTCTGCTTCATGGCAAATGTGCAAAATAGATATTTAGTTAAAAACTTCAGATATCCTGTAGCCAAGTTAGTGCTCAAGATCCAACTTTCTTCATTTAAAAATAAAACACATTAAACTTAGATTTTCATACTGATTACTACTCCCCCTAAATTTAAGATTAATGATGAAGTTATGTGGAAACCACTGATTCTGCTAGTGGATCGAATATTACAATCGTATTGTTGCCGTTTATCGAATTTGTGATGCGAAAACTCACAAACCCGTTGATGATTTCAAGTGAAGATCTACATGCAAGAAGAACATGTATGATGATGAATGAATGATGAACAAATTCAAGAACATGTAATCATAAAGATTTCATTCATTCATGTGTATGATGCTAGAGGATTACAAGGGAGTTTGTAAGAACACTATCTAACACACACTCAACCTTGATTTCTCACTCTAGTCTTTGCTATAGATTGTTAGTGATTCCTCTAATTCTTCTAATTGTTCTTCTTAGTATAAATGACTACACTTAGTCATTTATACCCTTTACCAAAATAAGAAAATATTACATTTAAGCAAAGAATGATTACACAAATATAGTTCTAAGTCTGATAAATTCTTCTATTGCTGATGCGCAACTGCCGGGTGTTGACGTCATTCAGGACGAACGCTGATGTTGACTGTTGACTTTGACCATGGTTGACCAAGTTTGACTTTGGTCAATTTTCTTCGTTTTGATCATATCTTTAGCATATCTTTACCGTGTCGGTTTTGGTAATAATCATGAGATTTGGCACTTAGGTTTTGGTAAGTATCATCTTCAAATAGTCCAACAATACTCCCCCTAAGATGATGCTGCCAAAACCTCATGATTATCAAAACCTTGGATGTTGATTGACGTGCAGTCTTGAGGTGCACTCTTCTCCCCCTTTTTGGTAGCATATTCTTAGAAGCTTCATAAAAAGGCATTGAGAAAAGGACTTTGTTTCGACACATAAAGACTTTGGTTTGGCACTTAATGGTTGTTTCATCAGCTTGATCTTCTAGTCTTGTTTTAAGACTTGAAAATGCACCCATAAGATCTTTATGTGGACTATCCCAGTCAAAGAACCTCTCTGTTTGGTAGCATCAGCTTAGGGGGAGTATGTAGGAACCTCTGAAGTTAAGAGGTGATGCAACAAAAGGATACCAAAATAACCAAGTCTTCCAACATGCACTTCGGAACAAAGGTGAATAGCTTCGGAAGATTTTATACACCAGAAATATGCTAGTGTAAAATCTTCCGAAGCCCAATTTCAGAAGAAAACTGCTACGGAAGCTTTACACTTAACTGGAAAAATATTCTAAGTTGTAAGTCTTCCGAAGCAAAGACTCAACTCTTCCAAGGGTAAAATATGAAGTCTCCGAAGCTCTCAAGACAAAGTCTTTCGAAGCTGTTTAAAGACAAGACTGATTTTCTTCTGAAGAGAGAGAAGAGATACCTTTTTCATCAACTTTATCATAAAGCAAACCTACTTTCCGTTGCACGCTCTGGTAGTTCACCTGCTATCACTAGTTGGTGAAACTTCCATACTTGGCTTTTTGGTTCCTTCTTGGCTTTTGTAATAGGAAAGTCAGTGAGCTATGGCATGTCATAGTCACTAGTTAAAAGCCAATTTGTCTTTTAACTTTAGGTGATCTTGTTGTCTTATTAGTCACTTCCAACAGTCTTTTGCATATTGACGGTTGTAGGATGTAGTATAAGTAGTCTTCGGTTCTTGTAATCAAAACCTACGTGTACAACACTTGTATAGAACTAGAGAAGCAATATACAACTTCCTTGAAAACTTTATCTTGTGTTCTTGTTTTGTTTTTACTTGTGTTTGTCTTGTATCTTTAGTAAAAAGTTCACAATTCCCATTTGAATTGTTAAGTGAGTTTAGGATCCTCCTAAGTATGTTAACTAAGTGCAAGCTTAAGTACCCTTTAACGGTCCTGCATGAGGGTTGGGCTTAATTGATCCCTTAATAAAAGTACTAATTCATTTGAAATAAACATAGGAACCCTCTCCGGTCGGTAGCATCCAAACTTTCAAGTAACCACGTGATCAACCCATAGGTGAGTCTCATGAACACGCCTCTTTACTTTAAAACATTTGGGGTGAAATACATACTCGTTGGCTATTATATTGTAGTGCAATACTACCTGCTCTGTCCCCGAAGGGAGCATAATCATTAACTCCATTAGGAGCCACGTGATTTGTGGATAATACTATTTGGGGAATCCCCTAGTGCCATTTAACCATGCTTAGCAGGGCACAATTTTAGTTAGTAACGGGTTAGGGGATATTTTAGCACTCGGGCAGGAAAGTCGGGTCAGGCTTGATTGTGATATATTCTATAGTACACCTTGGATATTATACTATTGTTTTAGTCATTAACAAGTTTATTAAATGTTATATTTTTCATTATAGGTAACGTGTCTTAAACTCATGAGCTCACCAACATTATGTTGACGTATTTTGGGTGTGTATTTCAGGTGAAGTTTAAATGACAAATGTCAAAAGGATAAGTTCCACCTTAGATGGACCTTTGGAGATTTAGCCACCACCCTATCCACCTTTATTATTTATGAACAATTATATTATTATGTTATTCTGGACAATTAGACAATTTGGACATAAGAATATTTTGGATGATGTAATGCCATTTAGACTATTTATTTTGGGAATCGAATAATTAAGTTTAAATGTACTTATTTCCACTACATTATGATGATATCAGTCGGTCACGGCCAGACCCGGTCTACGGGGTGTGACACCTCTCCCTATGGTTTATGGTCTATTCATTCAGTTGTAAGGAGCAACCTACTTCTCGAAGTTCAAACTTCGGTTAGGTTATCCTTACTTGAGGGTTAAGAAGAGGATATATCTAAGACAATCTTTAGGACTCGTTATGGATGTTTATGTCGTTCGAATTGACAAACGCTCTTGTGGTATTCATGGACTTGATGAACCTAGTATGTAAGTCGTACCTTGATGAATTTTTGATAGTATTTATAGATGATACCCTCATCTATTCACGATCAAAAGAAGAGCACGAGCAACATCTGATGGCAATTTTAAAGTTGCTAGAACAAGAGAAACCTTGTGCCAAATTCTCCAAGTGTGAATTCTAGTTGCGTGAATTGAAGTCTATAAATCATGTGGTTAATGAGAAGGGAAAATGCACATGATCTGATAAAGATCGAAGCAGTTAAGACGTGGGACACACCCAAGACACCTTCGAAATTTTGATAATTTTTAGGATTAGCTGGACACTACCGTTGGTTCATTGTAAATTTCTCAAAGATTGCCTAGCCTTTGTCAACATTAACCCGAAAGGATAAGAAACTCGATTGGAGGTCTAAACAGGAAGAGGGTTTTCAAAAGTTAAGGACGTGTTGTGTAACGTGCCAAAATTGACCCTTCCGGATGAGACAAATGATTTAGCGGTTTCTGCGATGTGTCACATCAAGGACTTGGTTGTGTTCTCATATAGAAAAAAAGGTGATTGATTATGTCTCTCGATATTTTAAAATCATGAGAGGAATTATACGGCGCATGATTGGGAATTGGGTGCAAAAGTGTTTGCACTTAAGATTTAAAAGCACTATCTTTACGAATCGAAGTGTGTCATGTATACCGATCATAAGAGCCTTCAGCATATCTTTGGTTAAAAGGAACTACACATGCCTTAGAGACTATCAGTTGAACTTTTCAACAATATGGTATCATCTTAGAATGGCGAATGTGATGGAAAATGTATTGAGTAGAAAAGAACTTGTTAAACCCTTACGTGCACGAGCTTTGGGAATGACCATACATTCAAACCTAAAGACTCAAATCTCAATGGCATACGGTGTAGCACTTAAGGAGGAGAATGTTGCAAGTTAGGAATTTCATGGGTTAGATAAGTAGACAGGACGCAAGGAAGATGGGATACAATACTTTGTGGATCGTATATGGGTACTAAGGTGGGAAATGCACGAGAACTAGTCATGAACGAGGCACACATATCGAGATATCCTGTCCACCCTAGTGCAGACAAGATGTATCAAGAGCTAAAGGAATTGTATTATTGGCTAGTTATGAAGAAAAATATTACTACTTATGTGAGCGAATGCTTAACCTTTACAAAGGTTAACACCAAACATCAGAAACTTCGGGATTACTGCAACAACGAAAATTCACAAATGGAAGTGGGAGAATATAGCTATTGATTTCATTATTAATTTCTAGGGACAAGTAACAGACATGACTCAATTTGATTTATAATGGTCCGAATGATGAAATCTCCCCATTTCTTATCAATTCACAAGGAATACAAGATGGAGAAATTAGCAAGTATCTATATGAATGAAATTATGACTGGCATATGGATTGGTCATGAAGTCAACAGGCTGGCCGGCCCCGGCGGTGCCTATGTCGATCATATTGGATCGTTATAGTCGGTTTACATCGCCATTTTGGAAGAATCCTCAGAAAGAAAGCAATGGGCACTCAGTTAGATCAAAGTACTTCTTATTATCCATAAATGGATAGTCAAAGTGAATGTATCATTCAAACACTTAAAGAAATGCTTAAGGAATGTGTGATTGATTGAGTTCTTTTATAACAACGGTTACATACGTGCATCAGGTATGCTCCGTTTGAGGCGTAATACGAATGGAAGTATAGGTCGCCAATATGATGGTCTAAGGTAAGTGAAAATCAATTGACAGGTCCTGAGATCTTAAGGAAATAACTGATAAGATATTCATATCAAAGACAGACTTAAGACGACAATTGATTGTCTGAAAAGTTAAGCTGATAAACAACGTAAACTATTGGAATTTTGTGAGGGAGATTGCATTTTGTTGAAGGTTTCTCCCTAGAAAGGTATTGTGCGGTTCGAAAGAAAGGGAAGTTACCGCCAAGTATGTGGGACCATTTGAAATCACTGAAAGGAATGCTCCTGTAGCTTACTAATTAAAGTTACCCCAAGAACTTAGTGGTGTGATAATAAGTTTCATGTATCAAAATTTAAGAAATGGTTGGCTGATGGTTTTATCGATGTACCAATCGAGGAAATCCGAATTACTGAGAAACTTTATTTCATAGAGGAATCGATAGAAATCATGGACAAAGAAGTTAAGCGATTGAAGCGTAGTAAAATTCCATTGTTGAACTCTAAGCGAGGTCCTGAGTTTACGTGGGAGCAGGAATACTAGATGAAACTTAAATATCTACATATGTTTATGGATAAAGTTTCAAAATCTAAATCCAGCTGAATTTTGGGATGAAATTCTCTTAACTGAGGGATAATATGACATCCTTCACACTCGTGGTCCGTAATCAACCTGAAGCTCGTTATCTTTCGATTATTCATTTATCTTTCATGATGTTAATATGTTCGAAATGTAACAATTGATATCGATATTAGTTGCTCAAA